>ML789963.1:312086-327392 GCA_009831015.1 Picea engelmannii
GGAAGGATTAGTACAGGGGGCACTAGTTTGCTGGAGGTTTTGGGCACGGGGGCCAGGATATCCATATCATATCCTGGAGCTAGGAAGTTGTCCTAGTTGGCAGGGTGGAACAAGGTTTTGGCAGTGTTTGACATAGTTCAGCAATGAACAACCAGATCGATGGGGGAATTAGCATCAAGGAGAGTTAAGTTAATTATTTTGTTGAGTAATTCTTATGCTGTGGATAAAATTTTAAATTTTTTTGTCAAATATCATATGCTCAGATGTTGGTGATTGAATTATTTTAATATAAGAAAGAATTGTATGCTAAATTAGAATTAAATTTTGTATTTTTTTTTTACGGCTACTACAGGAGTGGGGTACACCCACTCCACAAGATCCACAGATGGAGAGGTGGGTGGACCTAATGGCTCATCACGATGGAGTTCCTACCATCAAGTATGACGATGTTTTCTTCCAATGGTTGAGGAATCATCTAATCATGGTGTAGGACTATGTGTACGTCGGGATGGATTTCTATGGGGATCCTAACTTAGCGCTTCCTGAGGGATCTCATTGGGGAGACATAAATAAGAATGAAAATTTTCATTATATGATGTTTTTGATATTTTAATTATATAAAAAAATTTTGTGTCATCTATCCAAGACTAATCAATTGCTCTTAATAATGTGCAGACATGGGGCCTTATCGTCCTCCGGTATCATCTCCCATTCAGAGGCGAGGAGAGAGAGGTGTTGTAGCAGGAGTGGTCATCGTGGATATTGAGGTGATTGAGCAGAACCTAGAGGGATTAACCATGAATATCCATGATGCCACGGTGGACGAACTTCCTAGGAACTATCAATGCCATACAGTAGACGTATCTGCATCTATTGGTGACTACTCCGTAGAGTGGCATGAAAAGTTGTTTGTTACAGCGAGGAACATCCTTGATGATTTTATACATGAATCTATGAGCTTTAATTTTTTATATTTTGGTCTTTGGAAAAAACACTTTTTGTAACTTTTATCGTTATTAATATAAAGTTCATACCATATTACTTGTATTTTTCAAATGTGTGTTTGGATTTATAAATGTCTCAAATGTTTGTCTAGCAAATAATTATCCAATGCATCTATTAATGTGTTTAGACATCTAGGAATATGTTGATATTCTATATAATCAAAATGTCTTTCCAAGAGGTGACTTCTTAAGTATACCCTTAACAAACTAGGACTTCAGATGGAATAAATGTTACTTAACTGTAGCACTACAAACTATGAATCAAGTCATACAATAAGATGACGGATGCCAAATGAAATGGCGTCAGTTAATAATTCGATAACTGCATTGCATTCCGTGATATTATTAGTTGCATGACCAAGGAAAACACCATGTAGACTGATCAACTCATTCGTAGGTGAATAGATTTCCCATGTAGCAGATGCTAGGTTTTGAGTACTGCTACTAGCACCATCATCAAAGTCTATATAGGGTAACGAAGACACCGACATCTGGAAACTAAGAACAATGCAAGGTAAGCAGCTAAAAGGAAGAACAAAAAATGAAAAAACACACTCATGCAAAAATAGTTTAAGCATAGTACTTCTTCAAGTAAATCCCATTTATGGGTTCACTCAAAGGAATTCCATCATAATATACCAGCTCATAAGCCCCTTTCTCCAATTCTTGTTTCACAATATAAGGGCCATGCCACATAGGATTGAATTTATCGGCCCCTAATAAGTCACGATCATGTTTGTAAAGAAGAACTAAATCACCCTAAGAAACAAACATGTGGTTTGACATGCTTGTCATATTGATATTTCACACGCTTCTTCTGAGTTTCAATGACTAAGGCATAATCATAGTAAGTCTCATCTAATTGCATCAAATACAAGAGGTGTTCCTCTTCAGCTGAGGTGTTAGGGAGAAGTTCGAAAACTTGTTTCAAAGATGGGATTTCACATTCAATCAACATAATAGCTTCAATACCTTATACTAAATGGAAAGGTGTGAACCCTGTGGCATATTTAACAAATGTCTGATAGGCCCATAATGCAGAGAAGAGCATCGTGTGCCATCTTGACTAGTGAATTCCTATCATTCGTCGAAGCATAGTAATAAGAAATTTTTTAATTGCATCAACCTGGCCATTGGCATGTGGATAGTAAGGTGTTGAGTTTTCATGTCGAAGACCCAACTTCTCGATAATTTCAAACATCATGAAATTGCAAAAATGACTACCATGTTCAGTGACGATGGATTGAGGGACACCAAATCTAGTAACGATATGATTGAATATGAACACGCTACAATTTTCTCGTTATTATCAAATGTAGGCATCACCTCGACCCATTTAGTGAAATAATCCATGGCTACGATGATGTATCCATGCCCCTCGGCCAAGTGAGGGTTACATGTCATGAAGTTAATGCCCCATTTAGCGAATGGACCAACGAAAACTACAGAATAAAGAGGAGAAGGATGATATCAGATCTTATTGTTATACGTTTGACAAGCATGGACTTTCTGGACGGCAGAAATGCAATCCTTAAACAATGAAGGCCAGAAGTAACCATCTCATAAGATATTTTGGGCAGTGGCATACCCAGACATATGAACGCCACATGCTCTAGAATGACAGTCATTCAAATATTTCACAACTTCATCATAGGTTAGGCATCATCAAAAAATTGAATCAATACCACGATGGTAAAGGGTATCATCAAGAATAATGTATTGACAGGCTTGATACCGAATACGATGACGATCCACACTAGAAATATTGGGCCGGAAAGTTTGGTTTTGGAGATAAATGATAATTTATCCACACCATATGTTGTCATAACTTATGAGAAAGAGAGACTCATCAGGAAAGGAATCCTCTGCCACAGTTTTTGTCTCAGTAGAGGGAAGGTCACATATCAATTTAGCAAAAACCAAAGATTTCTTTGATTTGGCACGCTCAAATTCCAAATCAAACTCCTAGAGAATAACTATCCATTTGGAGTATTTTCCCCTCAACAATTGTCGAGTAAGGATGTGTTTCATAGGGTTGCAATCGGAAATGACGATGGTTCTACATAATAAGATATAATGACATAAACGTTGAACATATTGAACATCTTCCAAGGCTAGTTTCTCCACATGAAAATATTTGATTTCGGTGGTCGTGAGACTCTGACTCAAATAGAATATGACATGTTCATCATGTTAATCATCCTCTTGGAATAGAACCATAAAAATGGTAGATTTTGAAGTAGATAAATATAAGAAATAATCTCGACTATAATCATATGGAAATAAGAGTGGTGTGAGGATTAAAGCAAGTTTCAAAGATTCAAAGGATTTGTTGGCATTGTCATCCCATACAAAATCGTGACCCTTTTTAAGAAGTCGAGTAAAACCTTTCATTAATTCAGCATAGTTGGGGATGAATCGACATAAAAATTTGCCTTCCCTTGCAAACTTTGTAGTTGGTGCAATGTAGAAGGAAGAGGAAGATTGAGAATAGCTTCAACCTTCAAAGGGTCCACCCTAATCCCATGTGTAGAAATGATAAAACCAAGAATTCATCCAGACTCCACACAAAAAATGAATTTATGTGGATTCAATCGTATGCGATAATAGAGAAAGTGTAGGAAAATGGCTCGTAAATATGTCGGGTAATCTTGACGACACAGGGAATGCATCGGTAAATCATCTAGGTAAAGTTGTACAATGTTCTTAATATCATGAAAAGCATAAGACATAGCATGCTGAAAAGTCGCACTAGCATTCTTGAGACCAAAAGGTAGTTTTCAGTATGCGAAGGTTCCCCAAGGGAAGATAAAAGCAGTCTTATGTTGATCCGTAGGTAAAATATTGATTTGATTATAGCTGGAGAAACCATCCATTAAAGAGAAGATTTCACTCTCAACACAGTCGTCAACAATCTGGTCAACGAAAGGTGTTGGATAATTGTCCTTGGGACAAGATTTGTTGATATCCCTATAATATACACAAACACAGATCATGCCTTGTTTCTTCGTAACCAGAACAATATTAGACACCCAATCAGTCAAATCCACATGATAAACAAAACCGGCTTTAAGAAGTTTTTCAACTTTGAGTTTAAAAGAAGCAACTTTGCGTGGATGTAGTGGACGATGTCTCTGTCGAATGGGTTTAGCATCTGGGTAAGTATTAATATCATGTGCAACAATATATGGATCAATGCCCAACATCTTTCGTAACTCCAGGCAAAAACGTCACGGAATTCTTAGAAAAAATCTTTATAAATCTAGACCTCATTGACAAAACATGAGGCACTGATATGAACAGTTTCCATGACTGCAGGTTTAATCTAAATATCTAAAGGGATGGTGGGTGGAAATTTACCCAAGTTCCCTTCATACAAAACATTGTGTATTGGTTCAGGAACATGGGAAAAAGTAACAACAGTAGACGGATCTGAAATCCGTTGATAACTCTCTATAGTATCGAGTTCCAGGAAGAGAATAGAATGATGATGCCCATTGTCCCATGGGGTATCTTCCATAGACATGATTGTCATAATCATTTCATCGGTGTGAAATACTACGTGAAATGGATCTGGATACGTATCTAAGAGAGAATGAGGAGAGGGAGTCATTGATTGAATATCTTGATAAGCCAATTCTACCAGACTTAAAGGCATTATGTTGTCATAACGAAGATAGTCATCAGAGCTAGGTACTATCCAAGGGTCATAAGACTCAGGGATTTCACCAACAATGGTTGATATCATGTTAATTGAGAAAAAAAAGGAGTAGGAATATCGGGTGGTGGAATAGGGAATGTACCCATTAATGATGAATCTTTTAATAGACCCACACCGACATTCTCATAACTAGGAGGTTTTTTCGCAATGAAAGGTACGTTACTAGTACGAGAATCGAAATTAAAAAAGGCAAGTTGATCGACAGTAACAACTTTTCCATGGTGAGGGAAACATATCACATGGAAAAGAGTAGAAACAACTTCATGTAGGGAATCAATCCAACTACATCCAAGTAGAAGGTTGTAATCCAGAGGTGCATCAAAGAACTCAACCTCAACAGTAACCGTTTTTCCTTCTAACGTAATAGATATAAAAGGAAGAACACCATAAGGTTTAAATCTTGTACCATTAAATGCTTTAAGAGTATTGTGTGACTTGGTGAGGGCATGAGAGCCAATGGCCTTCCAACAAATGATGGACATGACGCAAGTCGAGGCTCCTTCATCAATAACGATTCAAAAAATAATCTTATTTTCCACAATAACTTGTATCTGAAACGCTAATTGAGGAGGAAGCCTTGGAACATGATCTTCCAAGTCAAATATTATCAAGTTCATATCAGTAGGATCAATTCCACCAATATCCTTTAATAGAACCTTTAGTTGTGTAGGACAACTTTGAAGGAATTCAAGAGCCAACATCGTAGAAGGTGTCTGCGCAAGATCTTCTACAATATTGTAGTTTTGAGAAGCACATGTGTGAGGATTAAACGACGACTTATGAAAAACGCATTTAGGAGGAGGACGAATAACTATGTATAGACTCAATCATTCAAGATGAAGAGTGTTTTTGGGAGGTGAATTTGATGGAGGAGGTTGAACCAACGGAGGTGGTGAATCATCAATTTTCTCTTTCGAAGGTGAATAATCTTTGGCTCGAGTAGCGACTGTAACTTAGTTCTTCTTGGATTCACCAGTACACATAAGTACATAATATGTGGTAGAGGGAGAAGGTTGGTCATGAATGACTAATTGGGCTTGTTGCTGAGAAGGAAAAGGTTGTGACAAAATAGCAAGTGTAGGAGGTGTTTCGGTCCCTTGCAGGAACTTATTAACCTCATCACGTCGTGGACAATCTTCCATATAATGATCCTCACCACAGATAAGACAAGGATAACGAGGTTTACTCTTTTCTTTGTCATCAATAGGCTGATTTTTGGGTTTATCAGATGATTGATTATTATTTTTTTCCTCCTTATTCTTTCCCTTCCCTTTCTTTTTATTTTGATTTTTACTGGTAGGTTTAGATTGAACCGAATTAACTTCAAAATTTTTACCAGGAGAAGGAGTTGGAGGTGGATTATTTTGTACATTAGCAGTATTAGACTTGGGATTGGTATGACTAGCTTGTTTAGACTAAGTCTCGGTGTGGAAAGTGCCAATCATGCCATCAGCAGCATGAGAAGTTATTGGAGGTGTTGGGGATGAATTTGTAGATGGGCAAGGAGCATCAGAGATCAAGTCGTATAGTGTGCTTGTTTGTGAATAAACGAGATCCATGTATTGAGCATGACTAATCACATGTTGTTTAGTGATGAAACCACCCATGGCAACATCACGGGCTATAGGACCAATGAGTGACTTGGTAAACCACTCGTCCAGTAGTTGATCAAGAAGGGGAACTTTGATTAAGCGTCTTCTCATCCTCCACTCATGAATATGATCAAAAATGTGAGTGGGTGAGGATTGTTTAAATGAACTCCAAATTCAGTTCATGTCTCGTATGGGATTGGTAGATGGTAATGCATTAAGAAATCCATAGATAATGTGTTGAATTCATTGAATAATCCTCATGTAAATTCAATATACCATTTGGTTGTCGAACCCGTCAAAGTTTGTTGGAAAAGATGTAATCTAATGGAGTCTTCCATCAAAGAGTTGGATGAACACCAAAGATGGAGAGTCATGACGTGATTATTTGGGTCTTCCCCTGATCGGTCGTCAAACTTAGGAATGTCTGATGGTAACTTGGAAGGTATGACCGACCAATAAGGAGAATGAAAGATAGGATCATTCAAAATCCTAGAAAAATATGGTAAATCCAAAGTAGCAAGAAACGAAATTTTTATGTTCACTTGAGGAAACTGGTAATTCTAAGGAGGTAGTCCCACAAGTATACCAGTAGGACCATAAGAAGTCTGTAGATAGTTAGAGGGTCCTTTCAAATTTGGTGGTGGAGGGTTTTGAGTCAAATATCCAACTTGAGTTGGTTGATTGGGTAAGCTTCCTTGGGAAGGAACATTGGACTGAAAACCTTGAGCCCCGGTAAAATTCATAGAACTTGGATATGGTTGCCTGAGATTAGAGGGTACAAAATAATTAACTTGAGGATGTTTCCCCCCAGGAGGTTGTTGATTTCCTTGGAATGGAAAATTCCAAGGTTGAGATTGTAATCTAGGGATATACTGTCCATACACTGGGTTATGACCCCCAACTTTGGGTTTCCCCCAAACTTGAGGTTAACTTCCAACATAAATTTGAAAACCAGAAGTGACAGAATGACTTGTAACTCAAATTTTATTGGAGCTACTTGGGCCAGGATTATTAGATCCTCTAGGTGAAGGTGGGGGAGGAATGTTAGGCCCCCCAGAGAGAACCTAGGTACGTGTAGTAACATAACTACTAGCAACATTATACCCAGGAGGAACAAAAATATTATCCCCTCTGAACGGATTCGGGCCAGGATTAGAAATAGACGTATTTAGAGCATCATACCTAGGTGGAAGTGATGGATTTGGTCTAAGAGGAAGTGGTGTTCCAATAGGATCTTGAGTGATTATTGCACTTCTGGCATAAACAATCGTATCTTGTGGGCCAATGGTAGAGCTAGCGAGTTGGAGAGGAAGAATTGTATGACAACCAACCAACAATTGGTCTGAGACTGTGACAACATTATTGGTCATGCCAATAAAATGATCTAAGGGTATTGTGTAGGCAGTATAAGTAACAGGAATATGTGATTCCATAAGTTGATTAGAGGTCCTCTAGCATAGATGAATCATTCCTAGTTTTTCAAAAATATCTTGTCTCGAATAAGTTCTCCAAAGAGAACGAATAGGACCAAAAGATCTAGGATCAAAATTTCCAGCAGTATGAACCGGAGTTCTAAATGACTCACTCTGAAAGAGTAGATCATCTACACCAGACTCTGTGTGAGGTCCAGTAGGTATTCTAGTCTAATCTTCAGCAACAACGTCTCCCGATGAATTTATCCGGAGAAAAAGTGGATCTCGTATAACACTCAATAATGGATTTACGAGAAGTATGGATTCCTCCAATGGAGTAGAACTTCCAATCTCAGAGGCTACGTTATTATTGACTACTCCTTCAAGAGAACCCTCTAGTGATTTAAGAAGCAAAGGAGTATATTCTTTCAGATCTTCTGGAGGTAACCCTTGCATCCTACATGAACGACGAGGGCCGATGTTGGCCGCACCAAATAAAGAATGAAAGAAATCCATCGCCAACTAGAGAAACAAACAACACTCACTAATAAAATCTATATATCAGACATGAAAACAAGCCTTCTTATTTCGAAGTCACTAGTTGGTGATGAAATCCAACATCATGAAATCAATACAAGAAGGGGTTGGGATAAAGCGGGCGGAAAAGTTACGTTGATGACCTGCTTAATGGACTTACACCCTGGTGAAAGATCCCACACATAATTGTGGGTATACCCTCTAAGTATCCCGAGTGATTTTGGCCAACGTCAATTCCAGTTACCTTCAATACTTGCCCCTCCACAGTGACCTCATGTAAAGACTCTAAAGAGATAGGCCATTAAGGTTACCAATTACGACAATGATGCATGGGGAAGTTGTCAACAGTTTGATCCATGCGCAAGGGAAGGGTATCTAAGCCCGAAATCAAATCAAAAATTTCCCCACAAGATTTTCTTCTCAAGTGACCCCCAATAATATGTGAAATCTCTTCACTAAGACCAACAAAGAAGGGTGAGTAACTCTATCGGTCCTAATGCGACCTTGCAATTGACCCTTGTGTTAGAAGGGCTTCCCAGGACAAAATGTAGCAAGTGGATTTGTACTCTCCCTATCACAGGATACTATTGTGTGTTTTGATGCATTGGAGAGTGTCCCTTACAACCTATTCCAAAGCACTATCCTAGCTAATGTTGGTGTAGAAAATTTCTAGAAAATAAAAGTTGTTAATAGATTTTTAAATTACGTTATTTTAAAGGACGTTTTTTACTCAAAAGGGAAACAAAAGTGAAACTGATGATATATTTGACCTTGACCCAATAAGATTCAAGAAGAGATGAAATGCAAACGTTTCATTCAATGAACTCTAATCACAGTGGCGAGAAGATTCTCTTTTCTATAATACAAAAGATACAAGTACAATTTCTTAATTTTTGAATGATATGAATTCCAAACAATCAAAGATATCAAATTTCCAAATTCTCTTTTAAACAAATATATGAATGCAAAAATTTCTTACAAAGACTACTTAAAAAGAAGAATAAACTTTAGTTATTTCCTTTGCAAACTTGAACAGAGATGTAATGAAGAAAAGAAAGAATGGTCTAAGAAAATTATTGCACTCTCAACACTATTCCCAAATCAAACTCACAATGTAAGAAAAAAATGAAATGATAAGAAAAACTTTTTTCGGATGCAAAAAAAAAATGTCTCTTAATCAATCAACAATCCAGAAAGTAAAAACAATCCAAAAATCAAAATAAATCAAGGACTACTTATCAAACAAGCACCTAGGAACAAAATCTTGAGATAATACCCTTGCGACAAGAAATCAAAAGCAAAACTTACAAATCTTATAAAGAAGACTTTCAATCCTTGAAAATCAATCAAATCTAGGCTCAAAAGTTGTAAACCAATCATTCACCAGTGCCAAAAGATCATCCCGGGAAGTAATGACAAATCTGGGCAAAGAAACGAAATTTGATTGTCACCCAACAATTCCTACATGAATCATCAAAGCTTGCAGTGGAGTACAGTGGTTGCCAACAAGGCACAGTGGGACATCGTCGCTCTGGTCTGCACAAGTAGAGTGTGGAAACAATCAATCGTTGCAGGTTGTCAATAGGACTCAGTGCGACGATCTTTGAATAAAAAGAAAAATGGGAAAAATGACAAAATTTCTCAATGAACCTTCAGGACCAGAGAGTCAATATAGATCACCAATAGACTCGGAGAATGAATTTGATCAAAAGAAGGCAGGATAAAGAAAATAAGGAGCAAAAAAAAAAAAGAGTTTGTATCCCCAGCAGAGTCGCCATTTTTTTTATTAGACAAATTGGTAACTATGGACACAAACTAATCTCCCTAACTTCCACAGGAAGCTAGAACAAAAAAAGAAAGAATACAAACGTCACCTTAGATTCCATTGTCATACAAACTAGTTCAAAAAGGAATGAGAGACATACCTTTTAAATGATGTTTGATCCTCGCTAGTGTCATCCTTGTCACTCCATCTTTGGGTTTGTTAGATGGTGAACCTGTTTAAGAAACACAAACCAACAAAGAGAGAGAGAACAAAGATATATATATTCCAATGATTTATATGTATAAGATCAAGGAGTTATACAATAAAACTCAAGACACCTTTATAGGGAAGAAATGTATTGTTGCATTATATTAAAATGGAAAGTGGAGAATACAACCCATGCCTTGATGTTGCAAGATCCCTTTCGATGGATCTTTTCTCCAACACACACACCTTTTCTCCAGTTCCTTTGATGAAGAATATCCACAATCTGACTTAGAGAACTAAAGCAAAGCTATCTCAAGTATAATTTATAGCATAACTCTTCATGCATATGAAAATCTTAGCCTTTTCAACCTTATCCTTTTCCATTAGATATCCCTCTTTATATAGGGTGAAAGAGGGATGGATGAGATCAGTATGATCCCACTAAATCATAGAATCGAGTAAGATCCAAACCAATCGGAGGCCACCTCATCTTCTAGAAGATTCCCTTCTAGAACATTCGTAAATTTTGACTTTTCCCTTGCTTAAGCATCATTGCACCCTATGTATAGGAATCCTGCAACGATGTCGCAGTCCATATTTGGTGCAAAGTTTCATGATCAAGCATCATCACACCCCAAGAATACAGGAGGGTGCGATGATCTTCCTTGTCATAGTTTTGATGGAGGAAAAGAAAACCACTTTTCTCTTGGAGAAAGTCTCTTTTAATATTTTTAGGAAACATGGAAGTGAGTTAAGCACATGTCGTCAGTTGATCACTAGGCTAACAAAAATAATGTGTAACAATCATTGATGGCCAGGGTGATGCAATGGTGTTTCTTCCTTTCTGCATCATTGAAGAGGATATTCAACAAGGGGTAGCAGAGTGGCTAGCTCATTTTCAATTAGTCTCGGATGAAGAGATGGAAAGTTTCGAAACATGCACTAAGAGAAACCAAGATCAAAATAGGGTTGAGGATTAATGGCTAAGGGCACAGTGCACAGTCCCCATTGGAGGGGGATCCAACGACAAGGCACCATCGAAACGACATTGAGACCCAAATTCTACATCTATAGATCCTTCAACATCGAATCTAGTCATGAAAAAGAGAATATCGATCAATGAACAATGACACCCTCAACCCATAATGCACAACAATGAACAAAGTCCATCCCCACTAGTACGAAAAGGAAACAAATTGTTCCAGAAATTCGCATGGACACTCCCCCTATACAGCCAGTGATAGGACATATGGCACTTGGGATCACAACTGTGATCACAGCCCTCAAACGATAGTTTCTATTACAACAATAAATCAAGTTGGAGGCCACCCATAATGTTGACCATCTATGTCATTGGCTTGGAGGTGTAGTTCCATCTCCTAATTCTCCACATCGACCACCAGCCTCCATTCCCAATTCCAGTAGTCTCTCATGAGCCCTCAAACTCGACCCTTCAGTACTCATCTCAAGGAACATGACCAATACTGGAATCTCTTTAGCACCAATTCAAACTCCAACGGTGCAGGATTGTATTAATAAGTGTTTTGGAAGTCGGTGATCAACATTAAATGCTTGGTTGTGCTCATGCACAACTACAACTACAAAACCAAGTAGAAATTGTCATGTGAAATCAAACGCATGAACACTATCCGTAGGAGGTTCAGGCTCACCAAGCCTTACAGTACTAGAATGAAACAGAGGTTGTTTCCCATGCCAACAAAAAGGTTCAATATGCTAAGAGTAGTACCTTCTTCAATGACCTCCTAGGAATGGTTGATAATTTATATGCACAAATATCAAATAACTCAGGAAAGGGTCGAGATATCTCCCTTGTATCAAAGTGTTGGTTGTAAAGGCCTATCTACAAAATTTGGAATCATCGAATATGAAACTCTTCCCACCACTTCAACAGACAACCCTGGAGGAAGCACATGTACATAACAAGATTGCATTGGTCGAAGAAGATGTCTAGGACAACCAACACATATTGAAGTATTTCTCAGGAGTTCTCAAATAAAATTTCACCTTGTGAAACCATCTACAAAATACCCCTAAATTTGTAAGGTACCAGTTCTATTATAATAGCAGAAAAAATAAAAATATTGTAGAGAATAACAGCAAAACAACACAATAGATGAAACCACATCACTAGAATAATACCTTTATTGATAGGAAACAATGTTCACTTTCCTTCGAGGGGGAAACCTCTAGCCGAGCAATTCTCTATTACAATAATTCTTAAGACAAAAACTTGTCATGACCTTGACTCCTATTTATACTAAATATATCTACCAAAAGAACAATCTAAAGGAAGATCTTCTAGAAGTGAAAGCTTCTATTAGGTCTTCTTACAGTTGACTTATTCTTCCTTATTACTAGGCTTTATTAATATTGGCCTTTATTACATGGAAAATATGTTATTATACCTACGTTGTAATATCCCAAGGTCGAGCCTCGGTTGTAATTATGAATGTAACATGTTTTGTAGGCCGGTGAGCCAAGTATTTATAAGGTGGTAGGATTATGTGTTTATTAGGCCAAAGAGACTAGATGTTAAAGGGAAGGAGCATTTTTTGTACATGTGAATATTCATATTATTAATATAAATAGCATCGTTGCGTGTAGACCTACCACGAAGAAAGAGTATGGGGGACTAAGGTCCACTAGGTTGGGTGAGGGAAGGGGGTTGAGAGACTAGGAAAAGGGGAAAAGCTTGAGGGCTTAACCCAAGGGAATATTATAATGTATTTCCTTAGATTACTAAAGTTTGGGGAAATAAGCCTAGTTATCCTAAGTTCCTTTGGGAGGAGGAACGGGTTCCAAGTGGAGAGGAATGTGCTCTTGGAGATCCAAGTGTCACCCAGGACGCATGCAGATTTATGTGGGAATTTCCACCATTGTTGGGGGTTCACGAACCATTCTATCCATATTCCCTGAGGAGTTCTCTCTCAGCATGGGGACCAGGCGAGCCATCATTTTCCCTGATTCACTCACGCACTGAGCAGGCATGCAGTCAACCAATTTTTCCATTGTTGAACCCTTTACCTTTGTGAACTTGTGTAAATTGTGTTAGCACTGAGAGTCACCCTCATATTGCAAGAGGATAAGCCCAATACCCATCAAAATTTTGGTGGAGGTAGGTTTATGAGTGGAGGTTTAATGGACAAAGATCATCATGAGAATGTTTTAACATAGAAAATTGGACTAGAAATGCATAAGAAAATGAGGTTCTCATTAACTTCAATCAGTGGTTTAAGGTTAAAGGTGATCAGAAGGAAGACTTAGTGAGAAAGGTGGACAAGCCTTTTGTGAGCATCCAACCTTCAAGCAGCTTGGTGAAGAAAAAATCAGGCACAATAGCACTCTTGAACTCAAGTTTTAGATACTGAAATATATCACAGTAGTATTATAATCAAACCTCCATTACAATACAACTAAAATAACTCGTCTAGATCATCCATTCACCAGCATTTCAGCATGAGAGGAAACAAGAAAACGAAAGAGAATATTGAAACAGGTCACAACAACATTATAATCAAACCTCCATTACAATACAACTACAGCAACTCATTTGGATCATCCATGCATGAGTGTTTCAACACAACAGTAAACAAGATGATGAAAGAAGTTGACTTTTATCACTGAGAAAGTCTCAGGTCTCATAAATGACCAAAGAACATCTCTGGTATCAAAATATTACAAAATAGGGAGCTCTTCTCAACCATTCGACGACCATAACAAAATATTGAACTGATCTATTAATACTCAGATCAGTTAACAACCGCTAGGAGCGTCATCTTCCCATCCCATCCAAGGTTTTTTGTATGTTCATCCTTGAGACAAATAAAATTCACTCACACAAGAATTATCCAAAATACTTGGAATATAACACAATAATCCATGTAGGAATAATGTATAAATGTATAAAATATGAAAAGATAAGATGAGATACAATTGAGAATGAGGGCTCATTTATATACCCACGCAGGGGTGCCCTTAACCAATAGTCATGTCCTTTGAGACATGTCCTTTCATTATTAATAATTATTATTTATTAATTATCATTTAATTATTATGTTATTAATATCTATTTTATATGTATATTTATGTTCATAACATTGTCTTCCCCTTAAAAATTCTTTGTCCTCAAAGAAGAATCACTGGAAGGATTCCCTTTTAACTTTTGTTCTGGCACGTGATGTCTTCTCAAATATTTTGTGCTTGTAGTTGCGACTCTCGAAGAAAAAAGATGATATAACCTTCAAACTCCCAAACTAATGTGTTTCATATTTTGGGGAGTGATCCATCCCAAATATACTTTCATTGGAATTTTTTGATGATCTATTTTTCAGACGGGGATTCTCATTTTAAGCCTCCCTACAAGTTGTTGATTTTGTCTTTGTTCTTTTTCAGTGTGGTAGTTTAATTGTTGGTAAGAGAACATTGTTTATTTTCCTTTTCTCCTAGTCGTTGGTCGTAATGACTCTTGTTATTTGGATGATTATAAGGCATCTTAATATCTTGTGACTTTTCCTTGGAATCATCTTCTTTTGATGTTTGTAGTGATTTGTCAATGTAAGCATTCTTTTGAATTTGAAAATCAACTCACTTTGAATTGGTTCCTTTTTCTACTGTCGAAATTTGAATGTCGGATAATTTCTCTATTAGGTCAATCATTGTTTCCTTGTCGACTAATGATGTTTTGTGATCTAGCTCTTCTTGTAAAGGCTTATTATCATGCTTGATATTTTTAATTTGAGTTAGTAAATTTTGATTATGAACCCTTAGGCGTGAAATTTCCTCTTCATCTTCTAATTTTTCGACTTTATTTATAATATTTCGATTCTCTAACTTTTCATCTTTCATATTTTTAATTTGTTCAAGCATTTTTTTATTAAGGTTCTTCAAACAAGAAGCTTCTTCATCCTTTCCTAATAATTTATTCTCGAGATCTTGATTCTCTTGCTCCAACTCCTAGACGCGTTGTTTTTTATCCCTTGACTTCTTAATCTGAGTAAGTATTTTTTCACTATGATTTTTTAAGCCAGATATTTCTTGGTTTTTATCA
>ML789963.1:348308-383238 GCA_009831015.1 Picea engelmannii
GCACCATGGTACAGTAGCCTGCTTCAAAGGAATAGGTTCTCCTAAGGCTAGGTATTCATGAAATAGGGGGAAGGTTCTCCTTGTCATGCCCCTTTGATTTACATCTGATACATCATATACATTCTCTCTTCTATTTTCCTTTCTCTTTCTTCATATCTTCGACCTGTAAAGATAAACTGGTTAACTAATTCAATATTTGACTCATACCTGGGATGGATTCTCCTATAGGGGTTGCCTCTAATTTCATGGAAATCTCCAATGCTTCAGCCTACGAAACAAATTTATGTTTCATCAGAGGAACTCTAATGTGTGGAAAGAGAGAAGGGATGAACCATTCTTTATTTTGTTCATCTACGATCTGAAAACTTAAAGGACATGTCAGAGTGTTAAATCTATGATCAAACTCCCAAACAGGTTCAGTGACCTTCTTCTTGATCTCCTTCAGCTCTATAATGCATTTTGACTCCGAATTAGGTTTCTTGAATTCTGCACTCAATGCAGTCTTAATGGCATTCAGCAGTTTAGACCATCCAAGTCCCGAAGAAAACTTCATATACCAGTTCAGAGCGTTATCCCTCAAGGTAGTACTAAACTAAGTTCTCTTAACATATTCTTCAGTGACTTGCTCGATGCTCCATACATATTCGCATAAGAACCAGTGTTGGTCAAGATCTTCAGATCCATCTCCTCTGAATATGGGTAACCTCATCTCATCTTCCATAGATCTTCTTGGGTTTCTCGACTGAGTATGTGCTAAATTGCTTGTAAAAGTAATTTGATGTCTCTTACTACTCTGGTTACTCTGGTTACTTAATGCTTCTAAAACAACAGGAGGAGTAATAGTACTTAATTCAAAAGTAGGCGTAGTTCCTGAAGTTTTTGGATCTCCTTGGAGAAGTTCCCTAGTCTGTACTTCCTCTATTCTTGTGGACTTTGAATACTCTTCGTTTGTTAGATTTGCTTCTTCTCCATTATAGAATCCCTCATTTCCGTAGTTTTTCTTAAATAGGTTTGCAAGAGAAACCTCTCTGAACGGTCTCCCACTGCGCGTGATGCCAGCCTCTGTGTCACTGTCGTTATTTGAATTCTTGAAAATTATCTTCACTGTGTCTTCAGGATACTCTTCTCATGAAATAGCATCTTATTCCTCAAATTTAAAAAGTGTAGGAACTTTCCTCAAGGTCCCTTAAATAAGTACCTCTCTGCTTGAATATACGATTATACTTTGTCAATAGAAACCTCAGTAATGTACGCTCGAATAGTGCTATCAAACCAGAGATTCACTGCTCTAGACACATCGTTATCAACTCTCTTAACCTTCTTGATCAGTTTTGTTGTCCAAACCACGGGTGGTCTAGATTTGATCTCAAACTGGGTATCTGCTAGTCTGGCTAACCACTCGTACAACTCCTTATGAACTCCTCCAAAGAAAATATCGTGTGTGTCGGTAAAGATGTACCTCCCCAACCAATATTTTGTAATAATGCTAGGGTTCTAGTTCTGGGCCTCGGCGAAGTCCTTTTCTTGTTCCTCTATCCACTTCTGAATTTTTTTCTTCGATGGAAACCACCTTGACATTCCCTTAAGAATATTTCGGTCCTAGCAACAGAACCATTTGTTAGAACAGGGGCAGACCCAGGGTTCAACTCTAATGACGCACCAACAAACCCTAACTACTGGCCCTTTCGGCAACACCTGCGAAGTAGATGTAGCCTCACCCAAAGTAGCAATAGGGGGTTGTAGGACACAGGTGTCTACAACCAGAGGAAATGCAAAGTGGATCCTAGATAACAACACACAACAATCTAGATATTATTTACCACTCTTAAGATTTCTTCGCAAGTTATATCTCAGATCTAACACAATAATGTAATAACAATATAATAGATGGAAAATAACACAGCATAAATCACAAAGACAATAAGATATATGTGGTTCACCCTCTCCCTAGGGATATGTCCATAGAACTGTGTTTCTTGATATATTAGATGAAAACATGCAGTTCTATCTGCGCACTTAGCTACAAATATCTCTCTCTCTTTCTCTCTTCCCTCCCTACACACCCAGCTACAGGGTTGATCTTTGCACCCAGCTAAAGATCCTAAAATACAGAATCAATATTGTTCTCAACAACAATAATAAAAAATGACCAACAATGAACATCATACAAACAATCAAGCTAAAACAAACCCTCCCACGTCTTCTAGACCTTTATTTATACATTACATGACCAAAGTCTAGGTGTCAAAACCCTAGGTCCAAAACCCTAGGTGCTAAAACCCTAGGTCCACTTGACACGTGCTTTAAGGGCTTCGCTATCCTATCCTTTCTTATTTTCCGCAATGCGCTCCAAAGCACTCGTTGATGTCATTTTCCACTTGCGGAGTTGTCCATGATCCTTCTTCATCGATGCTTTGTCTTCCTTGATCTTCTCTTCCAATGACCAGATTTTCCTTTACTTCACTCCTTCTTTTCTGCTTCTTCAACCACTTCGACCCTTCCTCAGTTTATGTGTCTTCCGCGCAGTTCATACTTCGCTTTTCTTCCTTGATATTTTCTTCCTTACATAAGAAAGGGCCAACATACATGAATGTTCCCCAAGGAATAGTGAAGGTTGTCTTCTCTCTATCTTCAGGTAGGACAGAGATATGATTGTAGCCAGAGAATCCATCAATCATAGACATCCTAGATGAACCAGTCACTCTCTGCAAAATGTGCTCCATATTTAGCAAGGGGTAGTTATCTTTTTTGGAGCTCCTGTTCAAATTCCTGAAGTCAACACACAACCTGATTTCCCCATTTCTCTTCCTCATAGGCACCAAGTTATCCACCCATTCTAAATATCTCAAAGGAATGATGATCTGGGTATCCAACAGCTTTTTCACTTCCTTTTCCATAATAGGGAACAACATGGGATTTATATGTCTGAGTTTCTTCCTAAAAGGATTGGCCTCCTCTTTCAAAGGGATCTTATGTTCAATGATGTATATGTCATATGTTCTTAAATATTCATATTTCCAGGAAAACACATCAACAAACTCTTTCAAAAGTTTGTCATATTCAACCCTTTGTTCCTTTGATAAACTGCTAGACAATTTAACACACTTTGGATCCTCTTATGTTCCTAAATTGCATTCAGTCACATCAGAATTTTCAGTTGAACCTTTAATATTTACAACCACATCATTCCTATCGAGCAACCTATCCAAAGGGACAAGTCCTTTTAGAATATGGTTACTGGGTAACTGAACAATATGATGGTCAAAAATTTTATTTAAGAAAATATCAGCATGGGGGCTTTCTTCAGTATATTGATCTTGATCAATATGTGAAGCAGAAAATTCATCCACGGTCTCAAGAAATCTTTTTATCTCAATATCATCCTCAAAAATCTTCGAATGTTGGACATTGTCAGGAATAGAGGGTCTATACTTTACTTCCACCTCATACTTGAGTTTTGGGGGAAAAGGAACCCTGAAATTACTTGTTGAGACATCCTAGGAATCTTCCATAGTATTCTCCTCTCTTGTAACAAATGAGATATTAAAATCCAAGAAGAAACTATCAACAAGATCCCATACTTCATTTACGTAGGTCCTCAACCTGGGGTGTTTAGCTTGATACAAATTTTTGACTTGATGATCAATTAACTTAGCATCTCCAAACACTGTTAGCTCTTCAATATTCATGTCCTTAGTGGCCCTCAAACCCCAAATAATAGCTTCATATTCTACCACATTGTTTGTTGTTTCACATTCAAGTTTGTAAGACCGAGATATGGTCTCTTAGGTAGGGTAAATAAAGACTACCCCAGCACCAACACTCACCCTAGGAGAGGCTCCATCAAAAAACATCTTCCAAACAAATATATTGGGAGGAAGATATTCAAAAGAGGTAATAGGTTGCTTTCTGATTTTAATAGGTGTTTGAGGAGCCTCAGTGAGCTGTAATATACCGATTCCTAAATCAATATCAACTGCAAAAATGGGGTGGTTGCTAGGATTCGCTTCATCACTAATAATGAAAGCAATTTGTGCTTCCCTATAAAGCCTTCTATGTTCCCCCCGCAAACACAGGAATGGTGGAATATGAGAGATCCATCTTTAAAGTTACCCCTAGAATTTTAATCCAATATCTAGACAAGAGAATCGCAAACTTAGGGAGGACATCAGCCACCGCAATATCCATGACCACACTTTTCATTGGAAATTGGAACAAGGAAACAACCAGGTCTTTAATAACCCCAAGACACTTCACCTTCCTGGAATCAAATGAGTATAGGTCATGGAATGTTTTTGTAACTTCCAACCCAAGCTCATCCATGATAGTCTGAGGCATGAGGTTATGCAATTCCCTTGAATCCATCAAACAGTTGTGCAGCACTTTATCATGAATGTTTAATGAGTTATAGAAAGGAGGGGAGGAATCATCCCTATCCTCTACTAAAGGTCCTAGTATGACAGCTAGTTTTTCATCTTGGAGGTTGACTAAATTTGTGGGATAGGATGAAGGTTTAGGCTGCAACATTTTGGAAAGGTACCTTTTGAAATCCTCATTCTTAACTAGCTCTAAAAAAGGTACAAGGATTTTAATCTTTTGAATCTCATTCTGAAAGGTAAAAGAGGAGGGAGGCTTCACAATCTCCTTAACTTCTTGGGTAGGTATTTTAACCACTGCCTAGGGTTTTTGTACCTCCTTTTTTTTTGTTTCTAGCTACCACATCCTTAGCAGGATTCTCTGTTTTAGTAGGCTGATCAGGAATGTCAAGCTTTCCCTCTTTCTTCTTTGAACTTAGGTTGTATCTATTTGGATTTCCATTGGTCCTTTCCCCTTTGGTCAACTCATTTAGTTGGTTATCCATGAGAGACTCTTCATATGCATATTGGGTTAAATGAGGAGATGAAGAGGTGTCACCAAGAAAATGGATTTCAGGGTATGCATCTTCTTCCTCTCCTTCTTCATCAGTAACCAGGTTATTTTGGAGAGGGGCTTGGATTTTTTTATCATCCCTATCCCTATTTATTTGATCTCTTTAGATGATCAGAGGGGAATTATTGGGTCTTCTAAAATTACCCCTACTATAATCATTATGGGTGTTCCTATAGATTTTGTTTCCTTCAAGTTTCATTTTCTCCATTTCTGCAAAAAGTTATTTTACCAGTTTTTTCAATTCATCCACTTAAGGGTAGGCAGCAGAAGGATCAGAGGTTGAAGCTTAATCCCTACCTTTTCTTCTGTCTCTATCAGATTTACTCCTAAGTTTTTCAGCAACCAATATATTAGACTCTACTTCAAGGGTTGCATCTTGCATATGAGCTAAAGAGGTAGCTCTTCTTTCTCTCAATAGGAGGCAAAACTCAAGGTCAAAAGCTTTGGAATAATTAATCTTTGAAGAGGTTTCTGTAGGATTTATTTCAGTGGGAATCTTATTGTACATCTTGTTAAAACTCTTTGAGAAGTCTGAAACAGATTCCCCCACTTTCCTCCTAAGTGACCCAAATTCCGTAATATAATAAAGAAAATCTTTTTTATCCCCCCAATGCCTCAAGAATGAATCATCTAGAGCTTCAATCCCAACAATAGATCCAGGGGTCAAACCCCTAAACCATTTCTTGGCCTCACCATCAAGGCTCTGTATAAAAACTCTCATCCACACATCTTCTTTTTCAATGTTAATATTATCTGCATAACTATAGAAAGATGAAAGGTGTTCTTTTGCAGTTATGTCTTCCTCCCCTGTGAACTTGGGCATGTACTTAAGGTAGTCTCCAACTGGGAGCGAATTCATAGGCTGAGTTAAAACAAGAGGGCCATATCTAGCAGACACTATGGAATTCATCCTATTTTGAGGAATATGATCACCTTCCATTGGGATGTGAACTATAGGAGAACAAGGGGGAGATGGAGTTTGGAAATGTAGGATTGCAACTGTGTTTCTAGGGGGAATGGGTTGAGTGTTGGAAGAGAATGGTATAGGGTTCAAAGGAAAATAAGTTTCCCCCTCTTTAGTTACAACAAATTTGATAGGAGGAGGAGTAGGAAAACCCAAAGTGGGAAAATATTCTAATCTCCTGGGTCTAAACCACTTTACAATATCAGGGGAAACAGGGGTTTCAAAACTTTCTCCTTACAAATGAAGACTAGAAGAGGGAAGTTCAATAGGAAAGATTTGAAAATCTAAACTTCTGGAAACTCCAACAGATGGTATAAAAGGATAATTAGATACAACTACTGGATTTTTAAAAGGAGAATCATGTAAATTACCATAATCACCCGGTACAACAGCTGAAATACCTTCTTGAGAGGTCTTTCCTTTATTGATAATATTTTATGGTTCAGCCTTAGGTGTTTCCAGAGACAGCTGTGGAGTAGACCTCGTGTGTCTTCCTTTGGGAGCCACAAATAAAATGGTGGAGTGGCCAGGTGCAAGTTGCAATCTTCAAGTTAATTATTTTTTATGCACCTTTAGAATCAAACTTTCTTTGTCGTTCAATCCCAGGTAAATATCTTCAATTCGTTCCCCAACAATGGCACCAAGAATGTTAGCACTGAGAGTCACCGTCAGATTGCAAGAGGATAATCCCAGTACCCATCAAAATGTTGGTGGAGGTAGGTTTATGAGTGGAGGTCAAATGGACAAAGCTCAGCATGAGAATGTTTTAACACAAAAAAATGGACTAGCAATGCATAAGAAAATGAGGTTCTCATTAACTTCAGTCAGTGGTTTAAGGTTAAAGGTGAGCAGAAGGAAGACTTAGTGAGAAAGGTGAACAAGTTTGTCGCGAGCATCCATCCTTCAAGCAATTTGGTGAATAAAAACTCAAGCACAAGAGCACTCTTGAACTCAAGTTTAAGATACTAAAATATATCACAGCAGTATTATAATCAAACCTCCATTACAATACAACTATAATAACTCATCTAGATCATCCATGCACCGGCATTTCATCATAAGAGAAAATAAGACAACGAAAGTGAATACTGAAACAGGTCACAGCAGCATTATAATCAAACCGCCATTACAATATAACTACAACAAATCGTTTGGATCATCCATGCATGAGTGTTTCAGCACAACAATAAACAAGATGATTAAAGAAGTTGACTTCTATCACTGAGAAAGTATCAGGTCTCATACATGACCAAAGAACAGCTCTGGTATCAAAATATTACAAAATAGGGAGCTCTTCTCAACCATTCGATGACCGTAACAAAATATTGAACTGATCTATTTATACTCATATCGGTAAACAACCTCTAGGAGAGTCATTTGTCCATCCCATCCATGGTTTTTTGTTTGTGCATCCTTGAGACGAACAAAGTTCACTCACACAAGAATTATCCAAAATACTTGGAATATAACACATTAATCCATGTAGGAATAATGTATAAATGTACAAAATATGAATAGATAATATGAGATACAATTGAGAATGAGGGCTCATTTATATACCCACACAGGGGTGTCCTTAACCAAGAGTCATGTCCTTTGAGACATGGCCTTTCATTATTAATAATTATTATTTATTAATTATCATTTAATTATTATGTTATTAATATCTATTTTATATGTATATTTATGTTCATAGCATTGCCTTCCCCTTAAAAATGCTTTGTCCTCAAAAATAAATCACTAGAAGGCTTCCCTTTTAACTTTTATTCTGGCACGCGATGTATTCTCAAATCTTGTGTGCTTGTAGTTGTCACTCTCGACGAAACAAGATGATATAACCTTCAAATTCCAAAACTGATGTGTTGCATCTTTTGGGCAGTGATCCATCCCAAATCTACTTTCATTGGAATTGTTTGATGATCTATTTTTTGGATGGGGATTCTCATTTTAAGATTCCCTACAAGTTGTTGATTTTGTCTTTGTTCTTTTTCAGTGTGGAAGTTTAATTGTTGGTAAGAAGAACATTGTTTATTTTCATTTTCTCTTAGCTATTTGTCATAATGACTCTTGTAATTTGGATGACTATAAGGCATCCTAATATCTTTTGAATTTTCCTTGGAATCATCTTCTTTTTATGTTTGTAGTGATTTGTAAATGTAATCATTCTTTTGAATTTGAACATCAACTGACTTTGAATTGGTTCCTTTTTCTACTATCGAAATTTGAATGTCGGATAATTTCTCTATTGGGTCAGTCATTGTTTCCTTGTCAACTAATGATGTTTTGCGATCTAGCTCTTCTTGTAAAGACTTCCCAAAGTCTGGAGTGAATCTAGACCATCCATCCAAAGAAACATGTGTCGAAAGATTGACTTGTTTGAAATTCAACGTTCAGGAGAAACAAAGTGTGCTAAGGAACAAACTCTCGAAGTCCCAAAGTCCGGAGTTAGTCTGAATCATCCATCTGAAGGAACACATGTTGGCAGATTGGCTTGTTCAGGAATTCGACTTTCGGGAAAAACAAGGTATGCTAGTGTGAAAACTCTTGAAGCCCAAAGTCCCGAAGTCCGGAGTTAATCCAGAACGTTCATCAAAAAGGGGCACATGTCGACAGATCAACATATTCGGGAGTTCGATGTTCAGGAAAAACAAAGTATGCTAGTTTGAAAACTTTTGAATCTTGAAGTCTCGAAGTCCGGAGTTAATATGGATCATTCATCAAAAAGGGGTGTGTTTTGGCATATCATCGTATTCGAAAGTTTGGAGTTCAGGAGAAAAAAGGTATGCTAATGAAAAAATTCCCGAAGTCCTGAAGTCTGGAGTTGATCCAGACTGTCCATCAAAAGTGATGCATGTCAAAATATTAGCTTGTTCGGGAGAATTGGAGTGTTCTAGTGTGAAAAGTCTCGAAGCCTGAAGCCCCAAAGACGAAGAACAGAAGTGGTGTGGAATGATGATGTCACCAGTGGTGATGTGGACTCTTCCTGGACATGCCACATGCCACCACCTTAATTATTGACAGTTGTACCATGTGGACCCCGGAAAGTAAAGAAGTTTGGGAGTTCGATGTTCGGGAGAATTGGAGTGTGAAAATATAAAATATTTCGAAGCTCGAAGTCCCGAAGTGACGTGGCCTGTTGACATCACCAGGGATGATGTGGTACATGGGACATGTGCCACGTGTCAGTGAGTTATGACCTTTTGAAGATAGAAATTTTAGTTAGAACGTGACATGTGTCATCCGCCATATTAGGCCACCTGTCTGCTTCTAGTATTTTTCCACGTGGCCCTCCTCTCAAGCATGGTTAGTGGGGCCCCTAATGGTCACAGAGGATGGGTGGTGCCAGATCATGAAGTCCGAAGACTTGGTACTCTGGAGGAAAGATGTTACAGTTAGCATTGAGTAGAGAACTCTCGAAGGCCCAAAGGTCGGAGTCTACCTCGATCATTGATCAAGGAGGACACGTGGCAGCCGATGAAGTAGTCTAGAGACTTGACACTCCAAAAGAAATGGTTCATGATCGAGTGGGAGGAAGAAATACCCAAAGTCCCATAGCACCAAAGTAACGTGGCATGATGACGTCACCGGGGGTGACGTGGAAGTATTTGGAGATTCACTGTTTGAGAGATTGTTGTGATGTGCTTTGGAAACCTCCGAAGCTCCGGAGTCTCAAAGTTTCAAGACTCTAGATAAGAACCCAACTAATAGAACTTGGTCACAATCGTGGTCACATGAGAATTAAGGGTTGACGAAAAAGGGGTTGGCACCCAAAAATTGTTGCAGAACAAAGTATGGCTTAGAGATAGAAGCCTGAGGGGTTCTTGATCAATCAATACCCACAGAAAATGGAGTTGAATATTATTTTGTTGAACCAGATTGGTTTATGTTATTCTGGAAAATTATTAAGTCTAATAGCATCACAAAAATTTGGTTGACTACACATTTTGCAGATTTAACAATGGTCAAAACATAACTAAATTTTCACATAGTGCAGAGAAATGTAGGAGGCATGGGATACTTGTAGTTCGTAGAATGAAGCTAGAGGAATGGATGTCCATTTGGGAGTTTAAGGAACAAACTCCAATGGGCATGGAGAAGAAATATATAAAGAAGTGAGCCTAATGAAAATCATTAAGAATTTTCAAAAAGATGTCCAAATTCACCAAGAAGATAATGAAAGGCTTAAGAGAGCCAAGGAGAAATAGGAAGACTTCAATATGAAGTTAATGCAAAGCCTGGAAAGAATTGAAAGGAAGTTGGATAAGGAGAGTGGCTCCAGCAAATGAGGAAGTCACAGGACCCCTGAGAAGAAAGGAAGATCAAGGAGTGGTAGCAGACATCACCGGCACTCCCAAAGGCATTCCAAAAGGAGACCACACAACAATTCAATTCCATATCCTACTAGAAATCATAGGAGATCTAAAGTGGATGAACTAAAGGGTGAAATGAATAATATCAAACCTCCTACTTTTAATGGAGGGCACCATAAAGATGAATATGTTGAGAAATGGCTACTTGGCATGAGGAAATATTTCCAATTGCATAATTATTCCTCTCATGCAGAGGGAAGAATTGCAATCTCTCAGCTAAAAGGAAAGGAATCCATGTGGTGGGATCATCTTGTGAAAGCGCAGCACATAAGAGAGAAGAATGTTACATGGAAGGAATTCAAGAGACATTTTGAAAAGAAGTACTTAACCAAGAGATAATATGACATAAAGATGAAAGATATATTTTCACTTAAATTGGGCAGCATGACTATAGATGAATATGAAAAGAGATTTCTAGAGTTAAGATTTCTAGAAGTATGTCTCTTTCATTAAGGTAGAGACAGTTAAGATCCAAAGATATCTCAGTGGGCTTCCATCTTTCATTAGTGATAAAATTCAATATGATGATCCCAAGACTCTGGAAGAATCTATAAGGAGAGAAAAAATCTTATATGATCAACAAAAAGGAAAGCCTACTTCCCAAAAATATTGGGAATACAAGAGGAATTTTAAGAGGGAACAGAGGCAGAAGGAGAACAAGCCACCGTTTTTCAAAAATAGTCCTCAAGGACAACCAGTTTTGAGAGATCCCAGGATGGATGAAGTAGGTGGGAAAAGGTCAAGGAAGACACCTACACAATGTTGGGGTTGTAAAGAAGATCATAAGTATAGAAATTTCCCTCAGAGAAAGGATAAGGTGAGATATTTTCACAATGTTCAGCAAGTAGAAACAGTGGAGGACATGGGCAGAAGAGTACCAAGGATCTATTCATCCCTGGACAACAAGCAAGATGAGTTTCAATCACACATGATTGAATTTGAAGGTATGATCAATAACCATGCCTTTACTATTTTAATTGATTCAGGAGCTAGTCATAGCTATATACATCCTAAGGTAGTGGAAATATTTCAATTACCAAGAAGAAAGCATGGGAAATCTTGGTTGGTGCAGTTGGCTACAGGAGCCAAAAGAAAGGTTGATGAGTTGGTTAAATCATGTCCAGTGGGCATGAATGGACTGAGTACCAAGGAAGATTTAAACATATTTCCTTTGGGATCATATGATTTCCTAATTGGTATGGATTGGTTGGACCAACACCGTGTTATATTAGACTTTCATAACAAGGCATTCACTTTCCTGGATGAGGAAGGAAATCAGAAAGAAGTCCAAGGAATTCCCAGGGAAGTCATTTTATAGGAAATATAAACAATGCAACTAAAGAAGTGTTACAGGATGGGTTGTCAAATATTTGCAACCCATATGGAGGAAGAATCTAAGGATAAGGTGCCAAATCTAGAGGATCATGTAGTCCTGGAAGATTTTGAAGATGTGTTCAAGGAGGTACCAAGACTACCCCCAAAGAGAGATATTGATTTCTCTATAAATTTGATGCCCGGGGCAGCTCCAGTATCTAAGACTCCTTACAGAATGAGTACACTAGAGATGAAGGAGTTGCAAATGAAGCTTGAAGAGCTTCTAAATAAGGGGTATATATTCCCAAGTGTTTCACCTTAGGGTGACCCAGTTTTGTTTGTGAAGAAGAAAGATGGGGCATTGATATTGTGCATCGATTTTAGGCAGTTGAACAAAGTGACTATAAAGAAGTATCCTCTACCAAGGATTGATGATCTCTTCGATCAGTTGAAGGATGCAAGGATGTTTTCAAATATAGATCTCAGGTCAGGATACCATCAAGTAAGGATTAAAGATGAATACATCAGCAAGACCTCCTTCAGGACAAGGTATGGTCATTATGAGTTCACAGTGGTGCCATTTGGGTTGTCAAATGCGCCAGCTATTTTCATGTGCCTAATGAATGGTGTTTTACGAGAATATTTAGACAAGTGTGTCATTGTCTTTTTGGATGACATCCTTGTATATTCCAAGTCAGAATAAGAGCCTGAGAATCATTTGAGGATGGTGATGCAAGTGCTAAGAGAGCATCAGTTGTATGCCAAATTGAGAAAGGGTTCATTTTATCAAAACAGAATCCACTATTTGGGGCATATCATATCTAAAGAAGGGATAGTAGTGGACCCTAAAAATATTGAGGCCATTAAAGGGTGGACAACAACTAAAAATGTGACAAAATTCAGATCCTTCATGGGTCTAGATAGCTACTACAGAAGGTTCATTGCAGGGTTTTCGAGAATAGATCACCCCATCACTTCCTTACAAAGGAAGGGGAAGAAGTTTCAATGGACAGAAGAATGTGAAAAGAGCTTCCAGCAATTGAAGCAGTTGTTAACCAGTGCTTCAATTATGAATATTGTTGATCCGAGTGAAGATTTTGTGGTTTGAAAAGATGTGTGCAAAGAAGGACTTGGAGGAGTCCTTAGTCAGAATGTGTTTGTGATATGTTATGAATCCAGGAAATTGAAAGAGCATGAAAGGCTCTACGCCACTCATGATTTGGAGTTGGCAGCCATAGTGCACGTTTTGAAGAAGTGGAGGCACTACCTCATGGGAAAGAGGTTTGAGTTTAGGAAAAACCATAATGGTCTGAAGTATTTGTTTGATCAACTTACTTTGAATGCTAGGCATAGTATATGGTTGGAATTCCTCTATGAGTATGACTTTGATATCAAGCACATCAAAGGAAAGGAGAACAAGGTGGTTGATGCACTCAGCAGGAGAGTGAATGAACTGCATGTTATAGCCATTAGCATGTATTAGACGGATCTTAAAGGAAGAAATTTTGAGACTGCAAAAGTTGATTTGCAGTACATGGAATTGGTAACAAAATTGAAGAAAGGTAAAATGCAGCAGAAAACTGAAAATTATGAATTGGCAATTGATGGAATTCTCTTGTACAGAAACAAATTTTATGTACCCAATTCTTATGAATTGATGAGTGTGATTTTAAAAGAAATGCACAATCTACCTTATGCAGGACACCCAGGATATCAAAAAACAGTTTCAACAGTCAAGAGCCAATATTATTGGCCAGGCATGAAGAGGGAGATTGTATAATACATAGCTAAATGATTGGTGTGTCAAAGGGTCAAGGTTGAGAATAGACACCTAATTGGGTTACTGTAGCCATTACCCATTCCTCAGTGAAAGTGGAAACTGATGACAATGGATTTCATCACGGGATTTCCCAGAACGAGAAAGTAGCATGATGCAATCATGGTGGTAGTGGACACGATTACTAAAGTTTCCCATTTAATTCCTATGAAGGTTACTCACAAGGAAACCAATGTTGTTGATATTTATATGAGGGAAGTAGCACACTTGCATGGCATACCCAAGACAATTGTGTTTGACAGAGACCCAAAGTTTACCTCAAATTTTTGGAGAGGATTATTCAAGGGGTTCAGAATGAACCTGAACTTCAGCACAGCCTATCACCCTGAGTCTGATGGACAAACAGAAAGAATAAATCAAGTGATAGAAGATATGCTAAGGTTGTATGTGATGGAAAAAACATCTAAATGGGAAGATTATCTACACTTGGTAGAATTTTCCTACAACAATGGGTATCAAGCATCATTGAAGATGAGCTCGTTTGAAGCACTTTATGGTAGAAAGCACAACACCCTTGTAAGCTAGGAAAACCCAGCTAATAGGGTAGTGGTTGGACCAGAGTTGATCAAGGAAATGGAAGAGAAATTGTCAAAGTTAAAACAGAATTTGAAGGTTGCCCAAGATAGGCATAAAATATATTTTGGCAAAGGTAGAACCCACAGGGAGTTTAAAGTGGGTGATCATGTTTTCTTGAAGGTGAAATCCAACAGAAGTTCTCTGAAGCTGGGAGATTGTTCCAAGTTGGTAGCCAAATATTGTGGTTTGTTTGTAATCCTAGAGAGGATTGGTCCAGTAGCTTATATGCTCGCATTACCTGCATCTATGTCTATACATAATGTATTTCATGTCTCATTGCTTAAGAAATATATACCTGATGCTAATCATGTTATTGATTGGAATGTGATTCAGGTGGAGAAAGAAAACACCTTTCAGGTGCATCTAGTGCACATATTGGACCGGAAAATCAAGCAGCTATGAAATCGATCCATAGGGCTTGTAAAGGTCCAATGGACCTGGTAGGGTCTTGTCGACGCAACATGGGAACACAAAGACGCTATGCGGGTAGAATACCCACATCTTTTTGAATATTTTGAAAATCTTGTTGATGTTATGTAAATGAATTGCACTGAGGACAGTGAAAAAATAAGGGGAGGGCATTGTAATATCCCAAGGTCGAGCCCCAGTTGTAATTATGAATGTAACATGTTTTGTAGGATGGTGATCCAAGTATTTATAAGCTAGTAGGATTATGTGCTTATTAGGTCGGAGAGCCTAGATGTTAAAGGCCATGATCTTGTTTTGTACATGTAAATATTCATATTATTAATATAAAGATCAATGTTGCATGTATACCTACCACGAAGAAAGAGTATGGGGGACTAAGATCCACTAGGTTGGGTGAGGGAGGGGGGCTGGGAGACTAGGAAAAGGGGCTAAGATTGAGGGCTTAACCCAAGGGAATATTATAATGTATTTCCTTAGATTACTAAAGTTTGGGGAAATAAACCCAATTATCCTAAGTTCCTTTGGGAGGAGAAATGGGTTCCAAGTGGAGAGGAACATTCTCCTAGAGAGCCAAGTGTCACCCAGGACGCATGCAGATTTATGTGGGAATTTCCATCATTGTCGGGGGGTTCATGAACCATTCTGGCCATCTTCCCTGAGGATTTCGCTCTCAGCATAGAGACCAGGTGAACCATCTATTGCCCTGATTCACTCACGCACTAAGCAGGCACGTAGTCGGCCAATTCCTCCATTGTTGAACCCTTTACCTTCATGAACCTGTGTAAATTGTTGAGTTTTCCCTTGCCTTACCAAATTTTGCTACTGTGGTTACCTGGTTGGATTAAGAGTTGGTTTGAAGAGGTAGGTTGTCAGGCCTATGGGTAACTCTCCTAGGTGAGAGAGTGTGGATAGAAGAAGCAGGTTATCAGGCCTATGAGAAAATATCTCCAGGTGAGAGAGTGTGTTAAGGAAGTGAGTTCTCCTAGAGGAAGTCCAATAGCAGCTACAGAGCTCTGAGAATTATGTTCATCCTATTGTTGAAGCCCTAGAAGGGAGGTGGAGCAGTGGATGGACTATGTGACAGTGAAGGTGTACACTCCTGGGGTGGGACACACATGGGGGGAATGAGATTTTATGAGCGGTGGGCGTAAGTGGCTCCTTGGAGGAAATCCTTCCTGTTGTACTGTGCAACTTCTTGTTATCCCTGCCTAGCCTAGGAATCCCTTGCCGAGTGGATTTTATTCGCATCTTGGGGGTGACCCACTGCTTAGAGTGATGAGCAATGTGGTCTAAGGATGGGAGGTTCGTGGAAGGTCTGCACATAGTTGGTGTACTTCAATTAAAATATAAGTACCATTTCCAAGTTTGGTTACATTTTGTGTATTTATATATGTTGTTATATTTATGGGAATTGTCTGTGATTACTGCATGTATGATTTTACTATTATTTCTGCATTATGTTGTGTGATAGCATAACGTAAATGATCTGTTAAATATTGGTATGTTTTATGTCACTTCCACAAGAATATGTGTATGTATAGAATGTTTATGTTTGTTTAAAATTGCAATAGATATGTGTGTGTGTGTGTGTGAGAGAGAGAGAGAGAGAGAGAGAGAGAGAGAGAGTTTTGAGGTAGTGTGGTCTGACCTATTGGTGGTTGGGGATGTCACAAATTGGTATCAGAGTGAAAAGTATGTTTATGAGTGATGTTTCCCAGCCTGTTGATGGTTTGGGACGTCACATACGTGAGGGGTTAGGTAGGTTAGGTACCTAACATGCCCTCCCATTAAAAACAATTGTGTCCTCAAGGTTTGATATGAGGAAATTGCTACAGAATGGTAGTTGGCTCCCAGGTGACATATGTTGTAGTTGTATCTTTCCATTGTACTAACACTTCCTTGATGGTGCGCTGACAAAGACTATGCTCACGTTGGTCTAAGACTTCTTGTGGAGGTAACCATATGGAGCCTTCTTCATCCAAATTGGGAAGATTGGTTTAATTTTGGCACTTAGTGCCAATCGCCTTCATAAGCAAGAGACATGAAAAATAGGATGGAGCTTAGAATAATTGGCAAAAGATAACGGATATACCACCTATTCCACATGCTTGAGAACTGTATAAGGACCATAAAATGTTGGCACCAGATTCTCAAAATGGTCATTCTTGAGTGAAGTCATCTTATAAGGTTGCAGTCTAAGAAACACATGGTCCCCTTCAACAAATTGACATTCTGAGCGACCTTGATCTACTTGTTTCTTCATGTGATTATGAGCCATGACAAAATTCTCTTTCAGGGTATAGAGAATAGCTTCTCTAACTATAAGAGTTTGGTCAACCGCCTGGACCTTCGAGACACCGGGCTTGTATGAGAGAATTAAAGGTGGATTTTGTCCATATACTGCTTCAAAAGGAGTCATTCGAGTAGTTGTATGGTAAGAAGTGTTGTACCACCATTAAACTAGGGTTAACCATTGATCCCATTGATTTTTCCTTTTAGATGCAAAACACCTCAAATATGTTTACAAACACTTGTTGACAGTTTTACCATCATTCTTTGGATGATAGGCGATGTTGATATGCAATTGGGTGCCCTATAGTCCGAATAATTCTTGCCAAAAATTGTTGGTGAAAGTGGGATCTATGTTAGAAACAATAGAATGGGGCATGCCATGAAGATTGAAGACATGGTCCATGAAACATTGAGCCACAATGGAGGTGGTAAATGGTTGTTGAAGAGAAAAAAAAATGAGCATACTTGGAAAGACGATCGACTACCACCATGATGGCTGACTTATTTCCCGATTTAGGTAATCCAACAATAACATCCATAGAGATATCCCTCCAAATAGTGGGTCGAATCAGAAGCAGTTGTAGTGTGTCAGGTGCTTTGATTGTTTCTCCCTTGTTGCATTGAAAAACATCATATTCCTCCACAAAAGTGAGAACATCTTGTTTCATACCATCCCAGAAAAAGGAACGATTGTGATCTGAAAAGATATTTTACATGACTATGGTTGAGTTATTAAGCATGTGTTGATTAACCAATTAGGAAGCTTAAATAAATAGGAAGAAGTATAGAAGAAATGTGATAGCCATATAAACATGTACATAACTAAAATGAAGCATAAAACAACAGCAAACCATAACACCAATGTGATAACGGAATTCAGAAATCTTGCCTACGTCTCTGGGCCTTTGTCTCAGTGGGTGAGGCTTTCTTATTTATGTTCAAAGCTCAACAAGTACATCAAAATTGATCTGTTCTTGTTCTACCAGATCTCAAGAACCCAAAAAAATAAATGACACTCAAATCGGATGACCAGAGCTCCCATAAATGGCCCACAAAGGTGCGCTCCTCAACAACTTCCCTGCATAAAAATGGCTTTGGCTTAGAAAATCTTTAGCATAAACCTGCTATGAATATCCTCTCCATAGACTCAAGAAGTCTGGTTTATATATATTTTAATTTGGTAACCATCTCCCAACTTCCCCCCAAGATCTGGCCTCAAAAAGGTCCCAATATCCCCCAAAAAGGGCCAAAAATCTCCAAAACAGCTGATAAAATCAATAAAAATCCACTATTATAAAGTTTATAAACCACTTTATAACAAAATTTGGGCATAATCCCCTCTATTTTGGGTGCGTTCTCTTAAAACATGGGCATATGTCTCATATGGACAAGCACCCGCCCCCTAGGGGCTGCGCGCTGGCCCTTATCCTGCAAACTCTGGTTACATGGCAACTATAATAGGACCAAAACCTGTTCTAGGTGCCTGGCCTTTGGTCTTACCCCCGAGTCACATGGACTAGAATCTGGAACCATAGCCCATGGCCACTGCGCCCGTGGTTTTTTTTTGGAGTATAGCGTCGATATGTTGGATCGTGGGTCATGTGGAAGCGCGCATAGTCGCGGGTTGGGGGCTAGACCCTAGCCCTTTCCACCTTCGAAATACACAAAATGAAAATTTAAATAAAAAGGGTGCCAAATAAGGTTAAGATCCACCACGAGGGCGGGTTGGCTAGCCCGTTTAGAGGTCCTGTGTTTGAACCTCATCTGCTCCAACAAAATTTTGCAATGAACTTTAACCCAATCCCTGGGTGCCATGTGGCATCCCACGTCTGGGCCACGTGGAACCACACTATTCGCCACTAATATGCCTTGTATCAAACACCCATTTTTCTAGTTGTCTAACACTTGTACCCGCCCTGTCATCATATTGTTCCTTATCATTGTCTATTGTGTGTCATCGTAAGGGTGTGCCATGTGCCATCGTACGAGTGTGCCACGTGTCACACTCGAATTGGTCCATCTATATGTCCACGTCAGCATCTGTATGCCCAATCACCCTACCACATGTCACCTCCAAAAGCTGACACATCAGTGCTAATTGTTCCTACCATGTCAGTTATACGGTCGTACGTCCTGTACAGTCAGTTGCCACGTGGCACTATATGGACTATACAATCAACATTTGTTTGCATGTTTGGCAAAACGCACAAATTGCCATAACTTGAGMATAYGGTGTCTGTTTGATCTTGTTCAAGTTGTGTTGGGTTCATATCGACGAGGCCTAYGCATGCGTCTATTTTGAAGCCATTCTGAGAACTTTTATTTTTAGGCCTTTCTRAGCCCCATCAAGCTCTTGGATTTTATTCTAGATCACATATTAAGACCTAAATAGTGGCTCATTACCCCTTAATTGGGGCATATTACATTAGTAATGTTATTTTATTTATGTCATCTTTAGTCCATTAGTTGTAATTATACCTCCTAGTCTCCTATATATACCAAGGAGACATTTTCATTTGGAATCATCTTGTATCTGGACATTTATGTGGGCATAAGGAGGTTTCCCCCTCAAAGAGGCTTATTATCTGAATTTCTCTCTTTTTCAAGGTGTTGATTACTTATTCTGAGGTTTTTCTATGCTATATTGATATTTGGTTTCTAACATATAGTATCAGAGCTCAAGGTCTTGGGGTTTCGCTGCTACATCTGAGACACCTTGGAATTTTTGCTATAAATTGTTTTCTACAATGATTAAGAAGGAATGTATTAGAGGATATTTATTAGATGGATCAAGGTACGTTGGGTTAAAATTTCATCTCCTGAGGCCTTATACTTTCGGAGATAAATCATTTGTAAGATAGGGTTTGGGAATCATCCTGAATTGAGTCATTGTGGATGTTTCGCTTTAAATAAAAAAATTGTAATGTTTCAGACCCTCAACTCCGGATTCTATTCACAAAATTTGTAAGGTATTTGTGGTAATAATTTCAGCTTATGGTTCATCTTACATTTGTAGATACACCCCGTGAAAGATAGGGTCTCTGACTAGTCTCAAGAAGGTGTTTCGGGTAAAAAAATCATAACTTCTTCCTAGAGTATCCAAATTGAGTGAGACCAGTTGCATTGGATGTTGGACAGCCCGTAGTAGTTTTGGTACGAGTTTCATAAATTTAATATCTATTATTTTGTGCGGGGAACACTATACAAGTGAGATCTCCTAGAAAGGAAAAAAATCAGCAAGTTGTGGGGAAGTTACCGTAAATTCCACTTGGCACATCCAATTTTTATCAGACATGTGTCATTGCAGAGAAGAAATATCAAAGACCTACAAAACACAAAATTTCATACTCATAACGGCCAAAATTTTGGAGATACAACAAAAGGAAGATTGTTTAGCAAAACCGCCTCAAAATCAAGGTTTAAAGTGATACTTGCCCAGCATGCCACCAAAAAAGGGAACTTCTACAGCAAATAAGCCTCCAGACAATCCTACTTGGACTCTTGATGAAGGTGAAGAAATGCGTAGGGAGATAAATGATTTACAAAAGAAGACAATAAGAAAAGATGAACTACAAGAGATGATGGATTCAACAGAAGCTAAGTTGGAGGCAAAAAATACTAATATGGATAGTTTAAAAGGGGAGATCATGGAAGGATTGAAAAAAATCCTAATAGAGAGGACACCTGAAAGTGAAAATGTATCCCATGAAATTAATGATGAGGACACAAGGAAGATGAATCAAGAATGGAGAAACTCCAACTTTGGGTTGAAGACCAACCACGTTCCTAAGATCGATATGAGGAAGTTTGACCCAATCACATGGATACTTCAGATGGAGCAATTATTTGATATACATAATGTGCCACATACACACGAGGTACGAATTGCTTCTTTATATTTAGAACCCAATCAATTTGTATGGTATCGATGGCTTTGTTCTCGCAAATCACTCATCACTTGGACAATTTTCATGGAAGAAATGATAGCACACTATGAGGATACAAGGAGCAATACCTTCTTTAGCCAATTGATAAATCTCAAGCAAAAGGGTTCAGTTACAAATCACATTGAGAAATTCTAAAGATTGAATATAAAGGTAATGGATATTCCATATGAGCACTTGATTGATGTATTATTCATAGGAACTTTAAAGGATAGCATTCAACATGAGGTTCCCCTTTGGGAACCCAAATCATTGGAGAATGCATTTAGGGTGGCAAGAAATGTTAAAAGTAAGAATATGGCTATGGCTACTAGAAGGACCAATCCTAACATCTATAGAGAGAATAATTATCCTTCTTCTAAAACACCTCAATCTACAAGATTGACACCTCAACAATTGGAGGAAAGAAAAGAAAAAGTTTTATGCTTTAATTGTGACAGCAAGTACAGTAAGGGACATAAGTGTGGAGAGAATAAATTGTTCTACATATATTATGAAGAGGAAGAAGAACAAGAACAAGAACAAGAACCATCTCCAGATGAAAACGTAGAAGCAATTTCGTATGAAGAGTTGACTCCCATGATATTGTGTAATGCATTGGTTGGAATTATCACTCCTCAACCCCTCAAGATCGAAGGATATATCAAAAATAAAAAGGTAATAGTCCTAATTGATTCTGGAAGTACTCATAATTTCATTCACTATAAATTAGCCAAAGCTCTCAGTTGCTTTGTATATCCAGTGCCAGAGTTTCAAGTAATGATTGCAGATGGAGGAACTATCAATTGCTCAGGAAAATGCAATAAGATCAATCTTACTATGGGGGAATATGTAATGAATAGTCCAATGATTTCTATACCCATGGGTGGTGTTGATGTTGTACTGGGAATCCAATGGTTGCAATCATTAGGAACAATGGCTTTTAATTTTCAAGAACTTTTCATGAAATTTTCATTGGAAGGAAAATAAATTGAGTTAAGAGGTATCACAGGGAAAACCGGTAAGGTGATAATCTCTAATGGCATGAAAAAATTATTGAAAAAGGGGCATCAAGTTGTTATTGCACAACTATTCTCATTATATGTTCAAACATCTAAGCCATCTATTCCTCAAGATCTCCAAGGGATCATTGATAAGCATTCCAAAGTATTTGAAGATATTCCCAAAGGTGTTCCACCCACTGGAAATCATGATCATGATATTCACCTAATTCCTGGGAGTGTTCCTCCTAACATCAAGCCATACAGATACCTTTATGCTCAGAAGAGTTAAATTGAGTGCATGGTTGAAGAAATGTTAGAGGCTCGCATTATTAGACCTAGCCAAAGTTCTTACTCTGCACCAATGGTAATGGTATTCAAGAAAGATGGCTCATGGAGTATGTGTCCAGATTATAGAGAGCTCAACAAGATCACTATTAAAGATAAGTTTCCCATTCTCATCATTGATGAATTGTTAGATGAACTACATGGAGCAATCTATTTCACAAAGTTGGATCTCCATTCAGGGTATCATCAGATTAGAATGAATGAAGAAGATATCCCAAAAACATCATTTCGAACTCATGAAGGCCATTATGAATTTTTGTTCATGCCTTTTGGCCTTAAATAAGCACCTTCCACATTCCAAGGGTCGATGAATTCCATTTTCAAGCCCTTCCTTCGAAATTTTTTGTTAGTATTTTTTTATGATATACTAATCTATAGAAAGTCTTGGGGGGATCATGTGCGACATGTTGACAAGGTGCTATAGCTACTAAAGGAGAAACAACTATATGCCAAACCATCCAAATGTTCTTTGGAGTGAAGGAGGTAGAGTATTTGGGTCATATTGTATCTCATGAAGGTGTCAAGGTATACCCTAACAAGATTAAGGACATGATGGACTGGTCGATTCCCAAAACATTGAAGAATCTTAGAGGATTTTTGGGTTTGACGGGTTACTACCGCAAGTTTATTCTGCACTATGGAATAATAGCAGCACCTTTAATGGCACTAACTAAGAAGGATGTATTTTCATGGACTCTAGAGGCAACTAAATATTTTGAGCAACTTAAAGAGGTGATGTGCAAAGCTCCTATCTTGACCACTCCGGACTTCACAAAAACCTTTATTGTGGAATGTGATGCCTTGGGAAATGGAATTGGTGTTGTCCTAATGCAAGAAGGAAGGCCCATGGCTTTTGAAAGTTGACCACTCAAGGGAAAGGACTTACACAAACCCATTTATGAGAAGGAAATGATGGAAATACTACTTGTATTGAAGAAATGGTGTCCTTACCTAATAGGTAGGCACTTCAAGGTCAAAAAAAATCATGATAGTCTTAAATACTTCTTGGAACAAATAATATCTTCAGAAGAACAACAAAAGTGGGTGACCAAGATATTGGGTTATGATTTTGAAATCGTCTATAAAAAAGAGAAGAAAAATGTCGTGGTAGATGCACTCTCAAGAAAGGATGAAGATGTCGAGGCCTTTCTCTGTGTTATCTCAATCATCCAACCCGATTGGATAATAGAAGCAAGGGATGAATGGAAGAATGACGAAAAAGTGTGGACTCTCTTTCAAAGGTTGCAGCAGGATTCCTGTGCATCAAATATATTTACATGGAAAAATGATTCACTATGGTACAAAGATCACTTATATTTATGTAAGAACTCCCAACTCAAACAAAAGGTACTATTGGAATTGCACACCTCTCCAGTAGGAGGGAACTTGGGATTTTTGAAAATCTACCATAGGGTCAAGAAGGAATTTTTTTGGGATGGCCTTAAAACTAATGTTCAAAGGTTTGTGGAAGAATTTTTGGTTTTCTAACAAAATAAGGTGGAAACAATCAATACCTCAGGTCTTTTACAACCATTAGCCATCCCAAGTCAGCGCTGGGAGGAGGTTTCCATGGATTTCATCACAGGGTTACCGAAGTCTGAAGGAAAGAGTGTCATAATGATGGTTGTTGATAGACTGACCAAGTATGCACACTTTTGTGCACTCTCTCATCCCTTCAAAGACAATATAGTTTCCACCGCATTCATGGAGACAGTTCAAAAGCTACATGGAATCCCAAAGATTATTGTAAGTGATAGAGATCCCATATTCACTGGACATTTTTGAACATAATTATTTTCTTGTTTGGGTACTCAATTGGCTCATAGATCATCCTATCATCCTCAATCTGATGGACAAACTGAGATAGTGAACAAATGTCTGGAACGCTACCTTCGTTGCTTTGTCTCTGATAAACAAACATAATGGCTCAAATGGTTACCCTTGGAAAAAATTTGGTATAACACTTCCTTTCATACTGCAACAAAAATGACACCATTTATGGAACTCTATGGATACCACCCTACTTCCATCACTTCTTCTCTAAAAGAAAAATCTAAGGCTCAAGTAGTGGAATATCACATCAATCATCAACAACAAGTTCTCCAAATATTAAAGGAAAAGCTAACCATGGCACAAAATCGCATGAAACAACAAGCAAATCAACATCATAGTGAAAGAATTTTTGAAGTAGGGGATTGGGTGTTTTTAATACTACAACCATACAAACATATGTCCCTCAAGCAAGCCAGGAAGGATAAGAAATTATCACCAAATTACTATGGCCCTTATAAGGTGTTGCAAAATATTGGTACTATGGCATACAAATTGGAGTTGCATGCATCTTCACGAGTACACCCAGTATTCCATGTTTCATACTTAAAGAAGGTTATAGGTGACAAGATCCCAGTTCAAACTATATTACCAGAACTTGACGAGGAAGAAAAAATCATATTGGAGCCTGAAGCCATCATTGACACAAGAATTCGCCAGCTGAGGAATAGATCCATTTCAGAGTATCTCATTAAATGGAGGAAACTATCGGTTGAAGATTCCACTTGGGAAGATGATTCTTTTATACAGAAGCATCCAGATTTACTCAATCATTTCGGAAAACACTTGTCTCAAGGGGAGGGGCATGTTAAGCCCTAAGTAGTGGCTCATTACCCCTTAATTGGGGAATATTACATTAGTAATGTTATTTTATTTATGTCATCTTTAGTCCATTAGTTGTAATTATACCTCCTAGTCTCCTATATATACCAAGGAGACATTTTAATTTGGAATCATCTTGTATTTGGACATTTATGTAGGCATAAGGAGGTTGCCCCCTCGAAGAGACTTATTATCTTAATTTCTCTGTTTTTCAAGGCGTTGAGTACTTATTCTGAGGTTTTTCTATGTTATATTGATATTTGGTTCCTAACATCACACCTCCCCACTAAAGGAACTTTTGGTCCCCAAAAGGTTATTGACCAATGATCAAGCTCGGGATATGCCACCCGGCTTGTTCCATGTCTTTGAACTCTGTCCTGTGGACCCGTCTCGTCAATATCAACTGTAACACAATCATGACAAATGACAGCATATTGTTAGCCATTTGAACCCTGTCATAATTTACTGAAGCCACTATCATTCATGTAGATAACATTACTAATGATAGGATCAAAAATATGACTGCAAACAAGTTGATATGTTTGTAATAATTGCACGACAATAGCCTATATTGAAGCAAACTGTGATTGATTTTCCATTATTTAATCATCTCATGTTCCTGCTTAAGATCGATTACTTGATTTGAAACAATTATAGGTTTGTTTCTTGCTTGAACTGCCTTCTTTAATTATTCCATAGTTTGAAGAGTTTTATTTGCCTTTACATGATGAGCATGAACCACATATTCTTGACATGTTTTGGTTAAATGATATTGATTATTTTTCATGTAGAATATTGATTTACGATCATATAATTATGGACTACCTAATACCATTCCACATTCACTTAATGTCACTACATCACATGTTACGTCGTCCACATACTTAGATGAAATATAAAATTTAATGTGCACTGCTTGGTTATGTGCATTTGATGATTGTTGCTTATCCATTTAAGTGTGTATGGATTATGATGCATCTATGTTTTTAACCCCAATTGTTTAACCAATTCCCCTAAAATTAGGTTAGATTGAGATCCACTATCGATTGATGTATCAACCTTAGTGTGTCACATGATGACCCTTATGTGAAACAATTTACTTCTACAATCAATTCCTTCACCAATTTTACCTGTCATACCAACCAACAAGAGCTTTGATTCATCACCTGAATATGATCCCAAACATGTGGGTCATGTTGTCCCTGCAATTGTTTCCCTCCCTTTATTTTCCTTGAACCACTTCAGTCTCTTCTCGGGATGCAATTGCCAACAATGGTCCTCATCATGCCCCTCTTTCTTGCAATTCTTGCAAGAGGGCCTCTCTTCCTTTATCATCACTGAATTTGACTTCTTTCCATGCCACTTCCTTTTGTCCTCTTTCCTTGAAGACGATTCCCCTGATACACCAACACATGTTTTCCCTGCTTCAATTTATGTTGCTTGAACAAAAATCTCATCAAGATTAGTTGGTCCAAACATGAATACAATATTTCGAATATGTGTAGGTAAACCTCCTATATACTTCATAAGAGTTTCTTGGGTATGTAAAGGGATATCTAACTTCAATGCCCTTTTATGAAACCCATATGTGTATTCTTGCATTTTTTGTCCTTTTCTTAGTTTTAAATCTTTCCATTCAATTAATGCTTTCTCTTTATAACCGGAAGGATAGAATTTCTTTCTAAGCGTAGAAATGAAACTTTTCCATTATGGGAATACATTACCCACTTGTTGTGTTCTGTTTTGCAACTTTATTTTCCACCAGATGAGTGGTGTGCTTGCAAGTCTCAATGATGCTAACTTGATTTGTGTGGCCTCATCCTTGATCTATTGCACATTGAAATAGACATCCATCTATCTGACCCAATTGTCAAGTCTCTCTGCATTAACTTCACCATCATATATGGGTAATTCAAATTTAACATCAAGTTTTAATAATGGCATTTCATTCTTATGTTTATGAACATGTCTTTGCATTTGATTTAGAACTTGAACTTGAAGAAGAAGGAGAAGAAGGAGGTGATGATGGAGGTGAAGGATGAATTTGAGGAGGATACTCTCCTTCTTCACTTTTTCCCTTTGCAGATTCACCCAGATTCAGATGCTTCCATTCCAAGTAATCCTCATACAAAACCTTCATCATCTCCGACACGGCGAAGAGAGTTTTTCAAAACTCTTTCTCATCATGAGAAAGTCCCTCTTCCGATGCCATCTTCTCGCTTTGAGAAGTTCTCTTTATCAATCCAATCAATGGATTCTCTTCAACAAGATCACCTTCACCATGATGTAGATTTTCCCTGGTTAACATGAAAAACTCAAATCCAAACGTCAACTAGCTCTGATACCACTTGATCCGAAAAGATATTTTACATGACTATGGTTGAGTTATTAAGCATGTGTTGATTAACCAATTAGGAAGCTTAAAGAAAGAGGAAGAAGTATAGAATAAATTTGACAGCCATATAAACATGTACAGAACTGAAATTAAGCATAAAACAACAACAAACCATAACACCAATGTGATAATGGAGTTCGGAAATCTCTCCTATGTCTTCGGGCCTTTGTCTCAGTGGGTGAGGCTTTCTTATTTTTGTTCAAAGCTCAATAAGTATATCAAAGTAGTGCTAAAAGGTTACAAAACTATTTTTTTCTTGTTAAAAGACTTCTCAAGAACCCAACAGAAGAAACGACACTCAAATCGGATGACCGGAGCTCCCAGAAATGGCCCGCAAATGTGTGCTCCTCAACAGCTTCCCTCCATAAAAATGGCTTTGGCTTGGAAAATATTAATCATAAACCTACTATGAATATCCTCTCCATGGCCTCAAGAAGGTATGGTTTATATAGATCTGAAGTTGGTAACCATCTCCCAACTTCCCCCCAAGATATGGCCTCAAAAAGTGCCCAATATCCCCTAAAAAGGGCCAAAAATCTCCAAAAACAACTAATAAAATCAATAAAAATCCACTATTATAAAGTTTATAAACCACTTTATAACAAAATTTGGGAATAATCCCCTCTGTCTTGGGAGTGCACTCTTAAAACATGGGCATATGGCTCATATGTCCAAGTGCCATCCCCCTAGGGGTTGTGTGTTGGCCCTTATCCCGCAAACTCTGGTCACATGGAAACTGTAAAGCTAGAACCATAGCCTGTGGCCCCCGTGCCCATGGTTTGTTGTTGGAGTATAGCGTTGCTATGTTGGATTGTGGGTCATGTGGAAGCGTGCATAACTACGGGTTGGGGGATATACCCCAGCCCTTTCCGCCTCTGAAATATACAACATGCAGCTTTAAATAAAAAGGGTGTCAAATAAGGTTAAGATCCACCACGAGGGTGGGTTGGCTAGCCCGACCCTGCCAAGATGTAGCCCGCCCGGAGGTCTTGTGTTCGAACCTCATCTACTCCAACAAAAATTTTCAATGAACTTTAAGCCAATCCCTAGATGCCACGTGGTATCCCACATCTGGTCCACGTGGCACCACACTATTCGCCACTAATTTGTCACGTGTCAAACAACCAATTGTCCAGCTATCTTCCACCTGTACCTTCCCTGACAACATATTGTGCCCTAACACCATTTTCCATGTGTCGTCATATAGGCATACCACGTGTCATCATATGGATGTGCCACATGTCATCGTATGGGCGTGCCACGTGTCACCCTTGTAGTAGTGACAGGGGTCACACTCAGATTGGTCCATCTGTTTGTCCATGTCAGCATCCATACGCTCAGTCACCTTGCCACGTGTCACCTCCAGAAGCTTCCATGTCAGCGTTGACTATTCCAGCCACATCAGTGCTAACTGTGCCTACCACGTCAGTTGTACGGCCATATGGCCTGTACATTCAGATTCCACGTGGAACTGTACGGACTATATGGACTGTACATACAACATTTTTTTACATGTTTAGAAAAATGAAGAGATAGCCATAACTTGAGCATACGGCGTTTGTTTGAGCCCGTTAAAGTTGTTTTGGGTTCATATCGACGAGGCCTATGCACACGTCCATTTTTAATCCATTCTAAGAACTAATCCATTCTAAGAACTTTGATTTTCAAGCCTTTCTGAGCCCCATCAAGCTCCTGGATCTGATTCTGGATCAGTTTGACCCTGTCATAGGTTTTGGTAAACCCTGAGTGCCTAGTTGTGGGTGTAGCATGAATCTTATAAAGCACCATGGATTAAATTTGTGACTGTGTATGTAAATAAAGATGTCCTTTGTAGCGAAGCTCATCATTGTTCCAAGAGTACCCTGAGGAAAATGGAGAATTGTCTTGCAATTATTGGATTGGACACGAAATTTTGGGATCTTGCATCTATTCCCGGTGAACAACTTGGAGCCAATCTGGTACAATGAAGGAGAGGGGGAAAATGGACCCTTCATCTTCATATTTTCTTAAAAGAGCATCATCAACCACATTGTCTTTTCCTTTCTTGTAAATCATCTCATAATCATATCCAAATAGCTTAGTCACCCATTTGTGTTGCTCCATGGATGAAGGACGTTGCTCCAGAAAAATAATTGAGGCTCTGATTATCTGTCTTAGTTTGGAAGCATTGCCCCATTAGATCAGGGATCTAGAGATCCACTCCATGAAAAATAGCCAACATTTCCTTTTCATATATTGATTGGCCCAAATATCGCTCTGACATTTGTTTGTTGGTAAAGTCCAAAGGTCAGCATATTACATAAGGACTGCTCCAATTCCTCTCCCAGAAGAATCACATTCTAGGAAAAAGGTATTCATGAAGTCAAGAAGGGCCAGGATAGGAGTGGGGCACATAGTCACCTTAAAGGCTTGAAAAGCATGATCAGTTTTTGGAGTCCAAGTGAAAGAATTATTTTTAAGGAGAGCAGTGAGAGGTGCCACCATATTTCCATAATTCTTAACAAACTTGTGATATTATCATGTTAAACCCAAAAACCATGCAATATTTTGAGAGTCTTAGGGCGAGGCCAATCCTGCATAGCTTCAATCTTCTTAGGATCCACCCTCACATCTCCCTTCCCAACAATATGACCCAAGTACTTGACTTTTGAGGCTCCAAAATCACATTTAGATTGTTTGAGGAAAATTTGGTGTTGAGAGAGTAGATGAAGAACTTGATCCACATGAGCAAGATGGGTTGTCCAAGTTTTAATTTATATGAGAATATCATCAAATAAAACTGAGACACAATGACGGAGAAAAGAATGGAAGACATGATTCATGAGGGTTTGGAAAGTGGAGGGAGAATTACACAAGCCAAAGGGAATTACCAAGAATGCATAGTGTCCCTCATGAGTTTGAAACACAATCTTAGGAATGTATACCTCTTTCATATGTATCTGGTGGTAGCTAGAATGAAGATCATGTTTAGTAAATGGTATAACCCTAAATTGCACCACACATGCTTACCTGGCATCAGGCCAATGCATATCCCTTCTTTTCCAAAACTCTGTTGAACAACTCTTTGAAAATCCTCTTGTGTAAAGGCCCACGTGCCCTAACCCATTACTGCACGCATGTACACACTGGATGACTCACAACAGCCCACATGTACCTAACAAAGCACGAAAAAAGGAAAGTTTTCGATGGAACAAAAAGCTATGGGTCAGTTAACTGAAACTCCCGGTCAGGCATGGTTGAGGGTTCATCCAAAACCCTAGCTCCTTCTAGCCTATAAAAGAAGGGGTAGGGGTACCATTTGAAGGAGGAAAAAATATAGCGAAGAAACTCTGCCCATTTACGTAATCCATTGTCCCAACCCTTTAGCCTTTCCTCATGCCAAAGGACATTTAACGCAAAGCAGTTGAAGGACAGAAGAAGAGGAGCCTAGGATCAGGTTCAAGGAGCGGTGGTCGGTCTCAGCTTTTGTAAGTTGATTCACTTTACGTAATAAAAAGAATGCTTTTCCCGTCCCAAATCATGAATTGTCTATAGTTTGATTGATTTATGTTCGATTGCTAACCCTTGAGTATAGAAGTAGCATGCATGCATAGTTGTTGTTTGTCTTGAGTGCAGGTCATCTTTGGAAGGAGCAGCGCAAACAAGTAATCGAGCACAACGGAGGATCTACATCGAATGCCAGTAATAAGGTAGGTGGTCCTTTTCCATGAATTTACTGAGAAAGAGGGGTTTAAATCTTGGAATTTAGGTAAAAAAGTAGTTTCTATTCGATCAAATCTGCATGCAACGTCTTACCCTAACTTGCTATTCCATAGGGTGTTTTTCCCAACAACAGAATTGGCGACCGTACTGGGGAGAATACTCTTTAGGGTTCCTGGATTTATTTGAGTTTTTGGGTAGTTTAGAGACTAGGTTTTCTGTTTTTTCTTTGTCTGTATTTTATTTTTCTGAAAGGTCTGAGCTAGCAGGGAGTTTGGTTTTCCATACCAGCTTTCCCTGACTTTTGCTTGACTGTATTTTTCGGGACACACAGAGGTACACGCGGCCTGCAGAAGGCCTGAACGTGTGTACCCGTGCCCTATCCTATGACAGCATGCATGTGAACGCTAGTTGTAGAGATAGCAGTAGCATGTAGGAGTTTAGATAACCTTAGAGGCAGTCCTCCTCTTCCCTGTCATAATTACACATTCTCAAGGGGTTTTCTAGAATCCTGTCTGAGTCTTGCAGGTTCACAGTCCTATCTCAGATTTCTTTTTTCGCTTTATTATCCCTTGCATTATTTGTCTTTTCTGTTAGAAAGAGCTTCCAAGCCTTCAAGGGATCTTGGTTATCAATACCAGAGGCCTCTTCCTGGTCTGGACTGCCTGTTTTCATATTTTTCCTTAGAATTTAGATATACACACAGCCTGCACAAGGTCATCCCATGTGTACACGCTTTTTGTCTCTGTTCAGCACGCGTTTGCACGCGTGCTATTTTAGTGACAGTCGCGTGCATGTACATGCTACTTTTTTCTCAGGGTGGGGTAGTCATCCCCTCCTTTGATAAGAAGTATTCCTCTCAGGTGTTTGAATATAGGTTTGAACAGTCAGTAGGTTAGGATTCATCTTACCCTTAGCCTGCTTTTTCTCATTTAATAGTTGACAGAAAAATTAAAAAATTTTGTTTTATGGTTTTTAGACAAGTGTGAGAGTCGTTGTTTGTTCAATTTATTTTGTGTGATTCTTCAATCTGATTCTTTGTGATCTGCGCTTTAAGCCAGAATTGTTTTCTTGGTTTTTTGCTTGTCGGTATTTTCCCTTTCTTTCTTTATTAGCATTTAAATAAATAAAAAATCTCTTTTCATTTTCTTCTTTGGTTAAAGAATGTGTTTCTGCATCATTAGCTAGGGAAAAATATTTTATTTCGTAAGTTTTTGCAGTGCACTTAGATGATAAGTAGCTCGTAGTCGAGCGAAATTCCTGTGAGTTTGCTGTCCAAAATCTTAGAAAAAATTAAAAAAATCTTTTTTGTGAAAAGTTGTTGAAATTTTGCATTTCATAAAAGTTTTTTGTTTCCTTCTTTTTCATTCATTTTTGCTTTCATCTTTTACACATCGTCAGTTTCACCCTCATACCCCATGACGTAAGATAAAGCCTTAAAAGCAACACTAATTTTAAAATCTACTAGACTTTTATGTTTGTAGGGTTCACAAACTAGTTCAAGATTGGGGCCTTGGATTAGGTTGGAGAGGAAACTCTTCAAGGCCATTCAAAACCAAACATTGGAGTCTGAGATAGGGAGTTTCTAAGTCCAGTTTCATGGAATTTATCCAGGACCCCCCTCTAACACAGGGGATAAACACGAGGTTTCATGCGGAAAGGTAGCGGAGATAACCCCTCCAAAGTCGGACTAATCGTAGTGGAGAACACATATAGAGGGCTTGTTTTGGGATTCTGTCGTTTTCATTTGCCACGGGGCTTCGTGGGTCTTGAATCCATTCGAGGTCCTCAATTGTCTTCCGAACCATTTTCTCTGGATACTCTTGACAGGTTTCGGGCTCGATACCCTGCTCATTGTGGTCTACCCGACTTTCGACTGTACCCGCCTGGTGACTGTTCGCGTGCTGGAAACCTAGTTGCCAATTTTTTTAGGGACATACACAGGTGACTGCGGGGGTATACCACGGTACCTAGGACAGACATTGGGCCACTCTTTGCAGAGTATACCCGGAGAGTGCTTCCGTGTTCGAGTTGCACTTGCACCGGTAAGTTGCTCTAGTGTTGGTTGTTGTAACTGTTCTTCCAAATAAGTTTAGTGATTGCTTGTCTTATCTCTTAGGGGCTTCTTTTTAGTGTGTATTACTTTTGAACATTTAGAATACCTTAGCGTGTCTTGGATCTTCTCACACAGTGGAGGATCCCGAGCTCCACCGGTCATGAAGGCTTCTTGGCCTGCCGCCGGTTACACTGGAGCCACCCCTGCCACCGTTAAGGTGGAAGCTAGACCAACAAGGGTCTTTTGAAGCAACCGGGTTACAAACCTTTGTGCCCGAACAACTCTCGGAGGAATCAACCATTTTGAACCTTGAAGTAGTCACTCTTGGCTCGGTTGAAACCCCAACCACTGATATCTTGGCACCGTTTATTGTACCAATCCAATTTCACTAACGCCAGACAGTGCCTCACATAGCAATGGAAACAAATGTTGTTACTCCTTTTGGGAATTCGTCAATTCCCATCATAGATGCCACCACAGGAGAGTCATATCCTAACTTACCATCATCGGTCTGAGCCACCATGGTATCATCCGCAACTACGTCGCACAGTGGACCGAACCCGTCTATGGCAGCGGCCACAACCTCCTTCACACCTAGTGCGACAGGCCCTCCGTTTTCTTACGATATGCCCAGTTCGGGAACAAGTCCTGTACTAACCTACTCCACTTTACAGACTTTGGGTCTGGGGGCAGGGAGCTCTAGCGCTCCTCTGCAAGGTCAAATTGGGGGCACTCCTATCCCTTTTAACGCTTTTTCTTATGCAGGAGGTCATATCCCTCCTTCATCCCCTTCGCTTGGTGGTCCGCATCAGCAGTTCGCCAGGCAGCCTACACACACTAGTTTATTTGGAGCAGGAAGTCAGGGACCCCCTTCGCACAGTATGCCGGTAGGTTCAACAATGTTTTCTTGGAATGGAACATTTGGTAACAACACTTTCTCGTCATCCGCCTTCCCGTCTGGGATCAACCCCATTTTTGGACAATCTACTCCTGCGCAGGGCACTATTCCTGCACAGGGGGCACACATAGCAGGACCTTGGAATTCAGGACAAGGATTCGTTCCCTCCTCTGGAATGTCGTTTTGGGGTAATTCTTTCAACAGTCAATGGAACCCCGGACAGACTTCTATGCCTCTCCCCACAGGATCAGCATGGGGTAATCCTTCCCAAAGTCCTCTGAATACAATGCATGCCCAACACTCTATGTCCTTTTTGGGAAATCAGCCGATGATGTCTCCACAAATGCAAAATCCTTACGTTGGTCAGAGCCATGGTTTCTACCAGAATCTGGGCCAGCAGCCAAACTTTTCCTGGCAACCTGGTGCCAGTCAAACTCCAGGACCCTTTTTCCCAGGTTATCAGCAGCAACCCAAACTACCATTCCTGGAAACTTTACACTTGCAATATTTGACAAGGTTATTAAATGATCCTATTTTTCATGATCCACGTTGGGCTCCTATGCCGAAGAAGTTGCCTTCGGACATTCCAAAGTTAGAGACCAAGCCTAATGAATATCCAAGTGATCATGTGACTACTTTTCATCTTTGGTGCTCATCTAACTCATTGAAATATGACTCTGTATAGTTGCAATTGTTTCAACGTACTCTTATTGGGAGTGCCGTGAAATGGTACATCGAGCTCGATCGCTCAAGATACTCTTCTTTTGGTGAACTGGCGATGGCCTTCCTTAACCATTTCCAGTTACCTGTGAGATACGACGCTGGCATAGAGCTACTCGCCAATTTCGAACAGACAACAGCGGTCCATATCTCTGATCATATCCAAGAATGGAGACGCTGGAAGAGTCTAATCAAAATACTAGTCCCACCAGCATTCCTACTTGAGTGGTTCCTTAAGTATTTGTTCCCATAGTTATCCAAAGACGTCGCAACATCTGGAGTTTTCTTTGAAGAAGATGCCATCATGAGGGCTCAACAGTTTGAGCTCATCTATTCTCAGTCTGGTTTATTATACAACATCTTTCCAGATGCGCCATGTTCAATACTGGATAAAACTAGACAGAGAGTTGGACCACATGCCGATGGTATTGTTGGTTCAGCACAAACCAAGCCCGTTGAGCAATTGACAAAATAGTTGCAACAGTTATCCATACAACACACAGCGGCCAGCCAAACTACTTCTTTGG
>ML789963.1:393920-446060 GCA_009831015.1 Picea engelmannii
TCCTGAATGTTCCAGCACCAACTGGATGGAAGCCCCAACTTCCAGTTACACAGGCTCCAACCTGTATAACAGAGAACACTTGTTCTCCCTAGCACCACCCTGCCACCCTGGTTTCTCTGGCTGCAACCAGATGGAAGCTACAATTCCCTGTGTTCAAGCACCCACTTGAACCTCTGAGGACAATAGTCCTCCCGAGCACCTCCCAACCTCCCTACATATATCAAATAATGAATACACAGACAACTACATAGATAAATCAATTCTTACCAATCTTTCTCTGTATCTAATCTTCAACAAATTGTTCTGCAATTCTTCTCTTCATTCTGCTCTGGTTCTACTCTGTTTTTCATTATGCTCTGCTTTTTCTCTGCGTTACATCTCCCTCTACACATTTGCTCAATTTCGTGCTATGCCTCTGCTCCTTTTCTTTTTCTTACTGTTTATTCATTTTCACTTCAGAACATCCAGCTCGACACAGTCTGTTTCAACTTCTTTTATACACTCTAATAGACGATTCAACTTCCCATCTCCTTCGGCAAGAACAATGACAACTGTCCCTGTAACTGAAATGTTAACACGTTTCCAATCACAAGTCCGTTTCACTTAACATATTCGTAACAGAGGAGTTAACTGCAAGAAATAACGGTAACCCTCCGATCACAATCAAGGTTTATCCGCACCGTTGGATGACCTTTATTATTCTTGCCTTTTTAAATTGGGTTTCGGCATTCCTCATGTTGAATGTTCTTTTCACTTATAAATCCCGATACACAAAATTCCATAAAGTGGTCAGATCAACGATCCATATCAAAATCAGATATGATGATTCAGATTAAATCGGGAATTCACTCATCGCGAAATCGGAATTCCTGACGTTCATTGTTTTTGTCACTTGCAAATCTCGATCCCCGAAACTCCGTGAGAGGTCAGATCAACGGTCCAGATCGTTTCTTGATCTGACGGTCTAGATTCAATCGTGATTTCGCATATCGCGAAATCGGCATTCTTGATGCATTGAACTCTTTGCCTTTTGAATTCCCGATCTCCAAAACTCTGATAAGAAGTTAAATCAACGGTCTGAATCTTGTTCTCAATTCAATGGCTCCGATTGAATCACGATATTTCATATCGCGAAATTGGGGTTTTCATTGCATTGTGTTCTTTGCATTTTGAAATCGCGATCCCCGAAACTCCGACACATGCTGTGATCAACGGTCCAGATCTCATTCTCGATTCAATGGCTGCGATTGAATCGCGATATCGCATATCGCGAAATCGGGTTTTTTGTTGTCAAGTGAATTGGACATTTCAAAGTCCCGATCCCTGATTCTGCGATGAAGAAAATCAACGGTCCAGATCTCATTCTTGCTTTAACGGCTGTGATTAAATCGCGAAATCGCATATCGCGATTTCGGGGTTCTTGTTGTCAAGTGAATTGAACATTTCAAACTCCCGATCCCTGATTCTCCGATGAAGCCTCCTATCGAGCTTCTCCCGGTGGCGCCCGATCGCTGCCACGCGTCCTTTCAAATGGACAGTCCCGATTATGTCAAGATTTCAAGACTTTCAATGTCCCGGTTCTCACGACCTTGAGAAATATGATCTCCCGATGGCTGATATCCCGATGACAACTCTCTTCTTGCTCTCGAGGCTTATCTCCCTCGCAGCTTCTGTAGATCTGACGGCTGTCGGTGACCCTGCACCAAATCTAACGGCTCTCGTTGCATTCGATCATTCACTTCTCTGAACTTGTCTTATGTTTGCCTGTCATCTTCACTGTTGCCATCAATGACAAGCATTCGTTGTCTGTTCAACGAATTTGCCAACAGAGCCCACTTGGGATTTTTTTGTGGATGTGGTCAAGGAACAATAAGACCATGTTGATAACTATAAACACCAGTACATGAGATGGACCACACTATGGCAAGAGAAGAGTCAAACAGTGTCAGAGTTCACAAATACTTTCCATACCCTGCACACCAAGTTGGGTATCAAAGACTCTGAGCAGAATCTGGTTCTGAAATATTGTGGGGATCTGTATAGGCACATCCAAACTAAAATGGATTTCCTAAATATCTCATCATTGGGAGTTGCCTATCGATATGTTGTCAAAATCGAGTAGAAATTTAAGCACCAGAACAAATGGGAATTTGGGTCTCTGAATCCGCAACAACCAAAGCATGGTAAAGACAACCCTAACCAAAAATCTCCCGACAAATAGTCCAACACATGGGAAAATAAGGGTAAAGGAAAGATGAATAATGACATTGGGAAGTAGTGTGACTTCCACAAAATCCCCTGGAACAACACCGATTAATGTTGCTCGAAACAGTCATTGATGGCAGAGGTCAAAGACAAGGAGTCGAACCCTGATTTGGAATCTGATCCAAAAAATATTGAAAATGGACAGATCATCAACACAGACCCTACTTCTATTGTCACAATCGCAACAATTCAACCAGAAGAACTAGTATATCCTGAACAGGGGGAGTGCCTCTTCCATTCACAGATGTGGGTGAAGGGGACCCAGTTGCATCATTGTTGATAGCGACAACCAAAATAACCTCATATCACCTAAGATCATCAAACAGTTGGGGTTGTCGACAACACCACACCCGTAGCTATAAAACATTTTGTGGTTTCATGAGGGATGAGATCTCTATGTTAGCCAACAGTGTTTCTTGTCCTATGGCATCCATCCCTTCAAGGATGAGGTAGTGTGTGATGTTTCCCCTCTTGATGTCTGTGATGTTTTTTTGGGCCAACCATATATGTGGAACCATCATGTTTTTTATGATTCTCAACCCTGTAGTGTCATTATTACTAGGGGGGGACAGCTCTATAGGATACCATAGGTAGTTCTGACTACTAGTCCACCAAAATAGTGTCACAAGGTAATCTCTCATACTGCAAAATTCATCCTCTTCACAGTTTGTTTAAAGGATTCATAGAAGGCCACTACAACCATTGTAGCCTCAACACATTCTATCTAGCAGAAGCACATTGCAGAAGAGAAAGAAAAATTGTGTCTTCACATACAATGGTGCCTACACAATTCCGCATCAATCCCAGAGACAACAGGTTGGTGGAACAGATTCAACCCCGCTAGCAACAGGTTCGTGATAGCCTTCCACATACCAAGCAGCACAACTTCTCAAACAAGGCACACAACTCACCAAGATTCCTATTTAGAAAATGCTTTCCCATATTCCTTAGGAACTCAACGCAATAGAGACCATTGCTTCCTAAGGGGGGAGGATTGATGCAAGTGGATATCAGTGGCCACCCACATGTTCCAAATTCCAACTAGCTCATCTTAATAGTTTTCAGTTCAACACATTTCTCTGCAAAGCAGAAGTTTCTTTGTAATTGTGGGTTCTACACTTATGGGGTTTTCATGAATCCCTACACAACATCTAGGTGGATATTGGTGGTCACCCACCTATTCCAACTCACTTATTTTGGAATTTTTCATGTCAGTACATCTTTTTGTACTTCCAAGGCCACTTTTGGGCTCTAAATAGTGTTTTCTTGGCTTGCCACATTCAAAATGTAGGCAAAGTTAGATGTTTATAGCATAACGTGAATTTCGCAAAAATACCTTTCCAACGGACTATCACATGCCTAAAACATAGATTGTATGAAAAATTTACAACCTCGGGAAGTTAATGTACTAACTTACCCCAATAGGGCCCACATGAATTTTGGCTCTTCAACTGCTAGGGTTAGTTTTTTCGATGTCTAGAGTTTTTGCATTCATTTTTATCATAAAAAGGCCTTCAAAGCCTCATTGTAATCATCTTCTTGCAAATGAGCATAGCCATCACATCTCTTCTCAAAGATAAAGCTGCCACCATTCTAGCGAGTCTTGCACTCTGTATTTTTACAGTCTCAGTAAATTTATTTCATTAATATAAATCATGTATTGTTTTAGTTCTATATTTCTTGCAATTTTTATGTGTATTTCATTGTAATATGTCGGCTTTCATTTCGTTCCAAAAATAATCCATATCAGAATGCTTATCATTTTTCGCTACTATTTCTTGATGGAAACATGATCTAAACACACAAGGACAAATCTATCTTAATTACTGGTAAAAAAATTGGGTTAAAGGAATGACAATGGTATTATGGTCCTAGAGGGATTAGAATGAAAATTTCCACCATGGTTATTGACCTATTATGAAACACTAACAAGGACCTCATCAAGCATGTAGTCCCAAATAGGTTTCTCAAGATCTAGAATTGGAGGAATTGGTTGCTAACATTGGTTATTTACCTGGGTTACTTTTGTTGTAATAATTTGAAGTTGTATACAAGATTCAAAGATGTGACAATGTTGATATTGATTGTGCTCTTGTTGGAAATATTTTCCTCTTGTTCATATTTTGAATCGATGTTAATGAACAAGGTTGTGTTGTTAATATAACCCAGTGGATATTCCATCGATGTGTATGCTTCCAATTGTGTTGCTAAGCACTTTGATATTGCAGGGTTATAGGTTTACTACGCCATGCCATCATTCACACTAACCTCATCTATTTGATGAGGACTCTACAATGGTTTGACTAGGTAAATACAATCAATTGCATAATTCATGGCCGACATGCTTCTAATTAGTACTATGTTAGAATATAAACACTAGATATTTCATATTGGAGTAGAATCAAATATGAGAGGGATGGTTTCTTTGAGACTCTTCCTTTTGCTTTCAAGAATGTTTGTCGTATATATGATGGTTGATGTTTGGGCTTATGAACTTAATAGAAAAAAGGTTCGATTTCATTTGCATGTGACTTGTTAGGAGGATTCTTGGCATGATTGAGTGAATTTATGCACATAAACTAATTAAATGATCGCATTCTCAAAGAAATATGAAACAAATTAAAGGGGAAACATGGCATCTGATAGGGTGAGTATACATATCCTCTAAATTGTCAACCTTTTTGAGGAAATGATAATCAGGAATCGGGATGAAAATGATCCTTATTGAGTTAGCTTGGGATAATAAACATAACACAGTACATCCATGGGCTAGATGGATGTTTTAACAATAATTCGTGCTAAAATATAGTATTCATTATGTAGGTTAGTAAATTTGATTTTGTTGATGAATCATGATAACAATGCTCTTTCCATTTAATTACCCTACATGTGAAATTTGTTGAGATGATTGTCATTTTCATGATGTTATGATAACATTCGGTTCCATCTATTATGTTGAAGCAATGTTATATATTTGATAAAGAGATGTTGAGTATCTCATATTGTGATGACATGATGTAATTTTCTGTAATTACTTTATGATAAGATGTTTTATGATTCCATGTTGGGAGCATGTGGTGATGACAATGATATTGTATTCTCATAATGACATGCGAGAGTTATCATGTGGATTCTTTCCTTGAGATGTTGATGTAATGACTAATGCAATGATTTCATGTTGTGAGGTGGTGATTTTCAGGTTATCCACCAGAGGGTCGTGATTGTGGGATGAAACGGCCATTTTATTTGATTATCTCATGGGAACCCATAACCACAAAGGAAAATATTACAAGTAACAACTTATAGGTTGGGGGAAACTCAATATACTACTTATGCAAGTAATTATTATGCCTTGTATTGGAGTTATGATGTTGAAGTATCGAAGAATGGCTAGAGTGTTGCTCATTTGTGGCATTGTGGGATTAGAATTCAATGCCTAGGGTTGTACCTGGTTGATGTGGAGGGAGTTTAGGACAACATTTCAAGATGCTTGGTGTAAATGGGTATCTATATATATGCATGCTTTGGAATATAGGGTCTCGAACCTTGGGGATCTGGATAGACCGACGGGCTTTAATTTTGGCTCTGAAAGTTGGGAAGGATAGTTAGAGAGTACTTGCACTTCTCGAGTGTTGTGATGTGTACTTTTGATTCTTATTGTGGTCACTTGGGTGGCTTATACTAGTCCAATAGAGGGTGTTGTGGAAGATGTTGGAGTTAATATAGGGTGTTATGGAGGATATGGCGAGCCAATTAAAATGTTATAAGTAACATAATAAAAGTAACTTCGAGATGAATTTCCTTGAAGGAGGGGAGTATGTCACGCCCCAAATTATTGTTAGTATTATCAATATATTAAATAAAAATAAGAAAAAAGTATAATCATTATCCTAAAAAGGGATCATCCTGATATTATTATTAAATAATAATAATAATTATCCGAAATGGATCATCCCCATCTTATTATTATAAATACATAAGTAAATAATAATAATAAAGTATAATAAATACTTTAAAATGAATAATCGGGGTAATGGTAAAATAAGTAACGACAATATATGAAAAACCCTAAACATATAATAAATAATTCAAGTGGATCTTAGGGATGGACTTCTAGGATTTTGTATAAGGAGGAAAGTAAAGAGAAAAGGGGCATCTCTCTTTTGCACCTCTCTTTGGTTGAGGCTATAGAGAGGGAAAGGCTAAGGATTCATTTGCATGGTAGTAGATTAAGGGATTGGGGGTGACCTACTACTAAGGATTAAAGTAACAAGATATATGGTTGGGTGGAGAGTCGTCCTCCACTCTTTATTGTGGTTGTCAAATCAAAGTATACACTACAATTATGTCAGTTTCTTCGCCATAGGTAAGTTCCTTACGTCTCATTGCTTCTCTTAGTAATAATTGCAATGAAGATTCAATGGTTATTTGGAATATTTTATTGTAATTTTGTATTTCCTTTATAAGATCCAGATATTACATGGTAATGTTTTTCTTGTATAATTATTTAGTAAACCGGGCCTTTACATCGGTTGAGGCTAGTCTGATATATTCCAAGTATGTGAAGTTATGTAGTTTATACAAATTATATACAACTAAAAGACAACAATCACAATAAAAAAGTGATGATGTATATTGATGGAAGGCCAAATGTGTCAAGGAATATTGCAGGGCTTATAAAAAGTACAAGACCCAAGACAATAAGAAAGCAACCCAATTGTATATTTGAGGGGTGTGAAGGAAATCAAATATTCGTATGTGTATTGAAAACAATAGTTGTAGGTGAATATTTGTGGTCGATTATGATTTGAATCGAATCAATAAAGGTGTTTCTATTATGGGGGTATGTTGGCACAGGGGCATACCCAGGATTCAACGCTAACAATACACCAACAAGCCCTAACTATTGGCCCTTTTGGAAACACTTGTGAGGTAGATGCAGTCTCACCTGAAGTAGAAATAGGGGGTTCCAGGACACAGGTGTCTACAACCAGAGGAAATGCAAAGTTGATCCAAGGCAACAACACACAACAACCTAGATATTATTTACCACACTTAGCCTACTTCACAAGCTAAATATCAGATCTATCACAACAATGCATTAACAAGTTAACATACGGAAATTAACACAGCATCAATCACACATAACAACAAGATATACGTGGTTCACCCTCTGATGGGTGTTCTATATGCACTAAAAACACACTAAAACCCCTCAATTAAATTGTCAACCCAGGGTAAGTAAACTTAGAGTTGTAGCAAAATATATGCCAAGGTAGAAGGGCTGGTAGTAGTATAGTCTAACTAAGGAAATGTCTATCTAATGGCTAATCTATTCAAGAAAAGATATCTAATGAGAAAACCCTACTAAAGAAACTTAAACTAGGTAACCTAAGTACTTTTGGACCAAGGATCGATGGATAGTTCTAGGAAAGAAAATGAAAACCCTACTTGAAGCAAACTAGTTCAACAATAACAATAAGAAAAAGAAACTACCTAAGCATAACAATAAACAAATAGCAACATCAAACTACTTTAACTAGCCTACCTAATAAACAACTATCCTGTGAAAGAAAGTAAATAAACAAGCAACTATACTATCAATGCAAGAATAGACAAGTAAGAAATTAACCTTTTAAAGAAAGTAAATGGCTAACTAACCTAGGATAACTTCTACAGCAAGTAAACTAATTAAGACTACTCAATAAGAAACTAACTAAGCTAAAAGACAAGTGAACTCTATTCTTAATACAATTATTTCTAATTTACAAAAGGAAATCTACTTAATTGAAAGAAAGAAGAATTAACAACTAATTCTTAATCTATGATAAGCAAACTACTCTTTAATCTATCAAAACAAAAGACTATCTATCATACAACAACAAGAAAACTATTTTCTGATCTATGAAAGCAAGAAACTATCTTTTAACCTATGAAAGCTCAAATATAGTGTTGGTTATTGTGTGAATGTCTCTGGTGTCTTATAATATCATGATGGCGCTTAACAATGAAAGATAATTCAAGAGGGATAAACTCGACATTGACTTCAATAGAAAAGTGAAAAGTGTGAATTAGGCAATCCAATGAAAACTTAGCCATTACGGAAAAAACATCAATTACCTTTCATATCCATGTGATTATGTAATCATGCATTAACCATTAACAATATAACGAGATTATAAAATTCAATTGCACTCTATACTACGTAAGTAAATTCGTAACTAAATTCAATCATTAACTAAAAATTGGAATTGCAACCTCAATTTAACAAAGAAATTGCATGAAACAAAACTGAGCTAGACCTATTTAGTAATTCAAATTGCAAAAAGGAAAATGCTTATAAATAGAAATTAAACATGATTCTAACATATGACAAGTAAATTCATGAGCTAATGAATTAACAACTGGTTAAGCAAAAACTAATTAGTAATTGAATAGGCAATCTAAAAATGAAAACTAGAACTAATAATATCCATCCATTGAAGCCTTGTTAAAGAAAACATAAATTAAAATTTTGTTCTAAAACTCTGTTTCAAACTCTATTTTGAACTTGATTTTAAAAGCATAAAGAAAATATAATCTAATATTTAATCACACACGGGTTTAGTGTCTAAGTTTGCAAACTTGTTCCTACTAATTACAAAATCAGTGCATATTGACAAAAGCCTTCATACTAACCTGCAAAAGGGAACTAAACAGTTAAACTATAACAACAAATTATATGACAAAGAAACAAAATAGCAATTCATGTACAGGAAATAAAATAAAAGACATCTATGCTATGTAATTTATAAACAAACTCATAGAACAGTTACCAGATTTTTGGTGGGCCCCCCAGCAAGTCATGGTCACTTCTCAAATGCACACCACGAACTCATCAAAGCGATTTCACCATTAAAACTTAAAAACGCAGTCTTATACAATTCTGGCAAAATGAAAATGGCAAAACAGAGCGAAAATCGTATTTGTCTCTAACACACTACTTCTTCAATTTCTTAACTATTGTATGACCACCACGGTGGTATTTATAGGCTTTACAGACTAAGAGGTCGACCATTGGAGGGTCAAACCTCTTCTAAAAACAGTAATTTACATTAATGATGCCCTATCTGCCGAAATGGAGCGAGCCAATAATCGCCCAAATTAAGAATCCAAACCGAGTTGTCAAGAGTTCAGTAGTTGGATGGGGAAAGCATGAGAAAAACCCATGTTCCTGATTCGCCCATCATTGGCCGCCAATACCATAACCGCCAAATCTCCCATCGTTTTTGTGCAGGATGGAGTGTCGGACAGAGTGTCGGACCGAGTAGCGGATTGAGTACAAGATGAAGTACCGGATGGAGTATCGGACTAAGTTTCAGAAGCAAAAGCATGCTACGATTTTCCCCTGGTCTGGATCATAGCGTTTTGGCACAAAATCCCTTCAAAAACTTCTCCAAAACATGAAAATGCATATATACATTCGGTAAAAGTATCTAATAAACGTCATAAAATCGATCATATCTTGGGCCCAACATTATCCCCGCACTTATTATTTTGCAGGTCCCACTGCAAACAAAAAGAATTTATCCCTCATGACTAAGATTGTTGAGGAGGATCAACTTTAGAAGCTTCTCCTTCTTGCTGTGAAGACTTTTCCTTATGCTTCTTGTGTTGCTTCAGTTGTGCTCTGAGGCTATGGTTGGATTTGGACATCTCATCAACCAACCATTGAACGAAATTTACCTTTGCTTGGAGGACTACATTATCATGATGAAGGTGTGTGTCTATTTTCTTCCTTTCTTCCAACTGTTGGAGTAGCTCATAATTCTCTTTTTGTAGCTTCTCAATGGTTGAGGCAAAATCATTTATTTCGGAGGAAGGCTTAGATCCTTTGAGAGATGTGGAAAATCTATCATTCTTAGGATCTAGAGTAGGCATGGGTGAAGTAGGGGTAATAGGGGATTGATAAGGAGAGGTAGGTTCTGATTTTTTCTTTCTTTGTGGCTCTAATCCATCCACAAAAAATTCCCTAAGTCTGTTGTGAGGGCTCTCAAGATCGGAGGACACTTGGATAGGGTCTGAAGCAGGAAGGGGTTTTGCATAAGGTTTTGTTCTTATGCTCTGGGTACTCTTTTGAAAGGGTCCTTTACCAAATTGATTGGATCCCCTCCTATTTGTGGGAACTATGGGAAAGTCTTGTTAAATCACTTATTGGAGATTTTTAGGTGTGGGATCAAGAGAGATTGAAGGCATCAGAAGGTTAAAAATAGGCTTCTTTTGATCTTTACTCTTGGTCTTTTTACCCGATGAGGAAGTAGGGGTGTCAACAAGATTTTTTTATTGTTCCGGTAAAGAAATGGTTTGTACAAGGGGGTTTGGAGTTCTTGGAGAGTGGGGCTTGGATGGAGAGATAGTCCTTAGGCCAAGTGGCTTTTTTCTAGTCTTAATTGTCAAGTGAGGGTTTGCAAATTGATAGATAAATTCATCCCAAGTTTGCCCCTGTTTCTCTAATTCGGCTAGAACAAGGAGTTTGATTAAGCCATGGTGAAAGAGGTTGTTGTGGGGGTTAGTTACATTCTTCCTCACTTGACAGGACATCTTCTCCAAGCTCTTTAGAAAGCAAAATGGAAAATTCAAAGGTTTGTTGAACTGAAAATGAGCTAGCAATATGAAATGACAAGCTTTTAAAGTGGAATATCTACCTTCACATGTGATCAACCTCGTGATGACAATGAGAGGGTTGATCAATTCCTCCATTATCCATTCCTTAGAATATCCTTTTGCTCCTGAAATGTTCTGGAATTCGGGCTTAAAAACCCTGTTATAACTTGAGCACAACAACTGGTGGTTTTTGAACCATCTATCTTCCATTCTTGGAAGATTTGTGGCTGCAGAAATGGACTCTTCTAAAACCTCAAAGGAAAGAGACCCCACGCGCGCTATCTTCCCATCGAAACCGAGGGCAAACTACATGGAGATTCCATCATCGTGGCCCTGCAAGTTAGATAAAAATGGCCCCTAGCTTATGCGCAAAAGCACCTCTTTGTATTGTGAAAATTCAGGAATGGAAAAAAGATATGCATAGGAAGAGGGTCCATACCTCTTGGGAATTGTGATGAGGTGAAGAGATGGACAGAGGAAAAATTCACCAAGAGAGGGTGTGATCGAGCCAAGGGATGGCACGAATTGAGCATGAGCCGAACGCGATTTGAACAAGGGAAGAAATGGCAAAGGTTGAGCGTGATTTCTTAACACAGGGCAAGGCAAATAGCAAGGGTGAATTGGGATAATAGGTTACCCAACCCGTATTTGAATGCACCTATGGTGGAATTGGTTGCACACATGCACGCATGAGTTTTCATGTGTGGGAAATTTCGAATTGAAAGGCATGTTTTTGGGGGCAAGCTTAATGATGCGTAGTTAGATCAATGTCCAAGTATTTCGACTTGGGCATTTGATCATGAACATGTCTAAAGTTTGCATCATCACTCTCAATTGCCTGCATCCAATTCAATTAAATGTCATTAAATCCTTGTTAATTGGAATTGTGGACAATTACTAGTGTTTAATTCATATGGAACTTCGTTCGGCACCTCATATGACACCTCTGTGTTAAATGCATGTTTACCTCCTGTACTGGATAGTATGCAATATTGACATGTTTTTGACAACCACAGTGGTTAAGAGCAGAGGGAGAATGCTCCATTGTTGTTGATTTTTCCACCATGCTCAATGAATTCTCTTGCATAGGGCATGTAATGTCAAAAACCTACAATGAACAGGTTATAGCAAGAATAAGACATGTAATGTCAAACCTACAATGTACAGCTTGTAATGAGAAATAAACCGATAAAAGTGGTCTCTTAAGTATATGTTCAGCAATTGATAGCACACCGAGGTTTAGCACTTCAAACATAAAATGACTATTAATGTAATAACCTGTATCATGAAAATAATACAAAAATTCTTACAAAGATTTATTTCTCTGGGTGATGATCATTTTTCAACTCATGAACCCCTCCCCCACACCTAAGTATTGTGACACCTCACAATCAAAAGTATAGAAAACCATTCAGTTCCCCCAATAGCCAAAGATTTATAGTATGTCAAGTGTAAAGATAAATTTCACATATTGGTCGGACAAGACGGTTAGAAGATGGCCCCACCTATAGGATAAGAGATCTTATATATAGATAAGAAGAGGTAGGCAAGAGAGTTTCAAGATAGTCTTAGAGTTAGTTCCCAATGGAAAGTTGATGGAGTTCATTAACCTTAGATTAACCATACATACTTCATGTCAGCTTTGTCTACAAGTAATGACATACATCAGGACAAGTTTAAATTTATTATTTAGTTTTGTCAGATTACCATCCTCGCTAGGTAGAATGCCTCGCTACCAACAAGCATGTTCAGTACTCCGGCGGGTTTACCTAATCATACCACAGGTCAGTACCCACTACCAGCAGACCTGTTCAGTATCCTAGTAGGTTGTCCTCTTACACCCTCAGAGACTGGCCCTCCATCTTTCAATATTTTAGTATAAGATTGCTTTATGCAAGAAAATGGGGGGACAGCTCTGAAAACAACTTTTTCTTTCTTTTTTGATTGGGATGGTATTTATGTTAGAGGATGACTTTCCATTATATTACTTAGTGATTGTCTCGATATAAGGGGTACTTAAGCGAACGTAGCCTATCTAAAGATATGATATAATCAAGTTATTAGTGTGTAGTGGATGGTACCATTGAGAAAGAACAGAAAGGTATCTCTATGCTCAACTCACTTTATTCTTTTGTAGTTAATGTGATGTTTCCATTACTAACCGCTAATTAGACCTCCTTGTTACTCTTTAATAAAGACACTTTACTCACTTACTCAGGTTTCTTGGAAAAAAAACTATACGAGAGACCTCTAAGCTTGATCGTTATGGTATCAATTCCTTATATAGTGGTGAAGAGTTTTAAGAGCAACTGCTTTGGAATGCCTTAAGAAAATGATTTTTTTTGCAAAAATTTGGCTAATTACAATAAGTCAATATTCATTTGATGCTTAGAAGACAACGAAATTCAATTGTAACAATGTTTTGAATAAAAAACCTTCTTTTATATTTCCTTGAAACTTTCTACTCCTGGTGAAATAAATACTTACAAAAGTCTCTAGAATTGCCTTATTAACAAAATTCAAAAACTATTTACATATATAAAGTAGAAAATTCAGAAAAAAAATTCAAGAACAAGGGGGGACTTCCCCATCTACTAAGGCCAATGCCTTGTCCATTGACATGACCTGTAGAAAATCCTCTTTGGAAATGGGATTATGATAAAATTTGAATCGGTGTCCATTTACTACAAAGGAGACTTGTCCATCGTCAATTGTTTTAATTTTTACAACTCCATTGTCATATAAAGTGTCTACCTCGTAAGGGCCCAACCACCGGGTGGTGAGTTTTCCTTTGAAGGTTTTGAATCAGGAATCAAACAACTAATCCCAATCACCAGGTTGGAAGTGTTTCTTCTTAATAAACTTTTCATGCCACTTGCTCCTCTGGTTTTGGACTAATATTGTTCATTGGATGGTATCTTGCCTGATTTTATCCAACTCATTCAATTGTAGGGCTTGTTGCTTCTGAGCCTCGTCTAAGTTTAATCCCAATTTTGTGGCAATACAGAAGGTCCTTACTTGGAATTCGATTGGTAGAAGTACTTGTTTCCTGTACACTAACTCATAAGGGGTATGACCAGTGGTATTTCTCCAGGTGGTCCGATATGCCCACAAAGCCTCTGGGAGCCTATCAACCCAATCCCGGTGATGTGATTGAATAGTCTTGGTCAAGATGGCTTCCATAACTTTGTTTGTATATTCTACCTGAACATTGGCTTGTGGGTGGTATGGAGAATATTTACAGTGTTTAATCCCATATTTCTCTATTAGCTCTCTCATCAGCTTGGAAGTGAATTGAGTGCCTTGGTCTGTAACAATTTCACGAGGGACATTGAATCGGGTAAAGATGTCTTCATAGATGAATTCGACAACAGACTTCTTTGTAGCCCTGAATAGGGCTTTTGCCTCTACGCACTTGGTGACATAGTCCGCACAAACCAAAATATAGTTCTTCTTACGGGACATGGGTGAAATTGGTCCTACAAATTCAAGGGCCCATTTTTCGAAGGGTTCTATCATAACTTGGGAATGCAAAGGCATTTTTTCGGCTGACATAGGTATTCCTATCCTTTGGAAACTATCACAACTTCTCACATACTTGGCAACATCTTTGAAAATGATAGACCAATAGTAACCCGAATGTAGCGCCTTATATGTTGTGCGTTTGTCAGAAAAATGACCACCACATGGTCCGTATGAAAACTTTGTAGTATTTCTGGTATCTCGACCTCTCAGACACATCTACGAATAATCAAATCAAGACCTGTGTGAAAACGTTCATGACCAACCCAAGAGTAATTAGCACTTTGTGTAATAATTTTACGCGTTTCATGAGGTGACAAATGAGATGGTAACTTCCTAGTAGCCAGATAGTTTGCCATATCTGCAAACCATGGGGTATTGATAGAAAGGGGAAAAAGTTTTTCATATGGGAAACCATAATATACAGGGATATCATCATCATCCTCATTTTTTATTCGGGAAAGAAAATCAGCTACCACATTATCCTTTCCAGTCAATCAAGCACAGTGATATTAAATTCTTGTAATAACGGGAGCCACCTAGTCACTCGACCATTAGTTATGGGTCTGTTCATGAGAAATATAATGGAAGAATGATCTATATGTACGAATAATTCGTATCCTGTAATGTAATGACGAAACTTGTTGATAGCATGAACAACTACCAAGAATTCCTTCTCAGTAACTATATAGTTTAACTCGGCAGGGGACAAGTTCTTGCTCACAAAATAAATGGCATAGGACTATTGGTCCTCTTTCTGCCCTAATACTCCTTCTATTGAGGTGTCAAACACATCAGTAGATATGTGAAATGGGAGATTCCAATTGGGCCCTCTAAGAACTGGTGCCACAGACAACTTAGCTTTCAGGGTTTCAAAGGCAGTTTGACACTTCTCAATCCAAAAAAAATCAACATCTCTTATTAGTAATCCGAACATAGGTGCAACAATCTTTGTAAAATTTTCAATAAACCACCGGTAGTATCTGACATTTCCAAGAAATATTCTCACCTCTTTCTGAGTCTTGGGGGGTGGAAGTCTAATGATGACCTCAATCTTTGCAGGATCGACTTTTATCCCTTCAAATGAAACATGATGTCCTAGAACCACTCCTTCAGTTAACAACATTTTACATTTTACATGACTTAGATATAGGTTCATTTATTGGCATCTGATAAGGACTTTTTCTAAGTTGTCTAAGGCTTCCTGGTAAGTGTTTCCATAAACTGTGAAGTCATCCATGTATACCTCCACACAATCATGAATAAGATCAACAAATATCCCTAGTATTTCTCATTGAAATGTAGCGAGAGCGTTACATAATCCAAATGGTAAGACCCTATAGGCATAGGTGCCCCAAGGACAAGTAAAATTAGTGTTGTCCTGGTCCTCGGAGGCTATAAGAATCTGATTGTACCTGTTGTACCCATCTAGAAAGGAAAAATACTTATTTCCAGACAAGGTATCCAAAACTTGGTCAATGAAAGGAAGAGGAAAGTAGTCTTTCAGAGTGTCTTTTTTGAGTTCTCGAAAATCAACACAAATTCTCCATTTCTCGATCACTTTCTTTGGAACCACTACAAGCGGGGATACCCACTTACTGTCGGAGATGGGATAAATAAATCTGGCATTTAACAACTTTTGGATTTCCTCCTTGACTATATCTTTGAGTGTTGGGTTCATCCTTCTCTGGGGTTGCATAACAGGTGTTACTTACCCCTGGGTATATATGTGATGGATGCATGTGTCAGGGTGTATACCCTTCATTTCAGTGTATTCCTAGGCGAATGCTCCTGATTATTTTTTAAGGATATTTACTAATTGTTTATGTTGGTCTGTATCTAGCCCGGAGTTTATATGTAAAAATTTCCCTGGGATAATCTCGTAGGGCATAGTATAAGACATGGTAGACTCATCTATCTCGAATATAAAAGATGTCAAAGATAAAATGGATGGGTCCAATTGTTCCTGAAATTATTCCCCAAACATGTACTTAAATTGGGGAAAATATTGTGGAAAATCCACACATGTGATAGCAGAAATAAACTGGTTTAGCACATTCTCTGTTGTGTGATCTTGAAGTTCCCATGCATGGTCACTTGGCAATACAGGCTCTTCCCAGTCCTCATTCTCGTATGGACATTCAAGCCACCATATATTCTCCATGATAGGTTGATTTGGAGGGTAGATGGTGAGATTCTGGATAGAAATCTCGTTTGACATGGTCATTTCTCCCTCTCTATAGCCAATAAATGCATTGGTTGTGGCTAGCCAAGGTCTTCCCAAAATGACGAGATGGCCTTTGGTAGGGTCCTTTGAGTGAATGACAAGAAAATCTATTGGGTATTCCCATGAGTCTAAATTAACCATGATATCATCTAAAATTCCTTCAAGTATAACCCTGGTCTTATCTGTTAATTCCAAAATGGTTGAGGTAGGCCAAAGAAGAGGTTGTAACTATAATTGTTCCAAGGTAGTAGCAGTCATAACATTGATGGCTACCCCTAAGTCTATGAGAGTATTCCCAATGGAAACTTCGTTAATGGTTATAGTCACTACGGGGTTTCTGGGGTTTCCAGGGTTCCCATATTTTGCTAGCTTTGGGTGCTCTGATATGTATTCGGAAAGTCCCCCTACCAAATGTATTGTAGGAGGGTCCTTTTGCTTCCTACCTGGCTTCTTAATACAGAATTATTTGACTACCTTATTGTATATTGGAATTTATTTAATGGCTTGAAGCAGGGGAATCTTGACACAAATATTCTTCAATTCTTTCAAGATGTCAAATTCCAGTCAGGTGGTAGGTTTCTTGATTACCAATATGTCTAGATAAGGAGGGGCCTTCGTAATTTGTGAAGGTTCATTTTGGGAAATCTTGGGTTCTTGGTTCTTTAGGATAATAAAATATTCCCACCTAGTGTCATATGTGGGTTGTTTGGTGGTCTCTTCTTCTTCTTCTTCCTGGATGACTACTGAAGGTCTCTGTCTATCCAAAACTTTTCCTGATCTTAGTTGAATTTCCTGTAATGGAACAAGAGTGATAACATATGTCGGAAAGGCCTGCATCTCAACATTATGAAGAGGTTGAGGGATCTTATTATTGGGATTGGGCACTGGTTGTGTCGGTAATAGTGTCGGTCTTGGGGAGCTTGCATTCTGATATTGTAACAGTTGTTGTTGTGGAATAGGAGGTAAAGGTGGTGGAACAAAACCTGGCAGAAGTTGCGGAGTGTTCAGTGGGAACTAAGGATAAGGATGGTTGGACATAGGGATAGGTGGATCTTGAGGGTTTCCTTGGTTATGTCCTCCTCTCCATCCTTGAAACCAAGGATGTTGGTACTGAGTAGACCATTTTTCCAACCTGGTGAGTTCCACTATTGTTGTTGTTGAAAATATGGTGGAACTTGAGATTGTAGATCTGGGTATGTGGGTTGATTCCTAGGCTTCCATGGCCTCCTATGTTCATAAGAAGACTCCCCAGGATATCCACTCCTATATATGGCTAATAAACCAGGAAATGATGGAAAATTTTCAGTTGAGTGGTCTTCCGTATAGAATTCACAAACTGAAATATTATCTAATGGGCATTCCCTTGAGGAATGCTTCCTCCTGCATCTTGGGAAATATATGCTCATTGCAAAATTTTCCTCCTCTTGTTTCTTTTTAATTTTGAGGGTGTCCAACTGGGAACCTATTGTGCTTAAGATATCTGTCTTGAATTTTTCTAAAAGTTTCCCTATCTTTGCTCTCATGATACCACCTAAACTAACTAGTTTTAAGCTTCTATTATAAGGGTCCTGAACATTCTTTCATGTTTTGGCTCTACTCCTTGAGTAATTTTTACACATTTCACATATTTCAGAAAATGGATTATGGGAGATGTCACCTGATTCCATCAGGTTAAGCATCTCTAGATATTATTCTAAAATTCCTTTAAGGAAAAGAGCCCTAACTACATCCTCTGGGAGGTCATGGTATTTTGACTTCTGGGAGATATAACCAAATCTTTCCATATAATCTTCGAGGGTCTCGTCTTCTAACTGTTGGATTTTAAATATGTCATGACGAGACTCTTTGGTATTGCAGTAGTCTCGGTACTTCTTAAGAAATATGTCTTTCATGGCTTCCCAAGATCTAATACTGGATTCTCCCAACCCCATGAACCATCTTAGTGAAAAGTCTTTGAGGGTGGCAGGAAAGATCTTTAGTATCTGGGTATCTTGTATGTAGTTGTAGCTCCTACACAAGATGTCGAATTCAAATATGAAGGTGTTTGGATCTTCATTGTTTTTACCATAAAAGGTAGGCAGTGCTGAGAGAGGAATATTCTTCATGTTGACATTTGGGGTGGTGTCCAAAATTGGAAACCCAAAGGTAGTTTCGTTTTGGTTTCCAGTTTCTTCTTCCTCCCCATGTCTTACATTGTTATAATCCTTCTGATCATCCATGTTGGTCTGATTTCCAAAAAGAGAGTACTTAGGTGGTTTTATCTTTGAAGAGAACAAGGTTTCTCTTTGATGGAAAGGTCTTCCTACTGATTGGATATCTGGGACTCTACTCGAGCCGGTTGAGATTATTGGTGCCAAATTTTGCGTGTTAGTTTGCAAGATAATTATGTTGGCTGAACTACCAAACAAAATATTCACTTATTCAGGGTCTATGATGTCCTCAAATTTAGGATCTCCTAGTGGTGGTGTAAAAGAAAAGGTTGTATTGTTTGGTTCTGCGGAAGGCTCGAGTGGTCTTGCCTCCTGTCCCAATATGGTTAATGCTTCAATTTCTTGTTCTATAGTGCTCCCTGTGTCAGTCTCTTCAGAGACTGATTTAGCACTTTGAGTTGAGATAGCTCTTGTTTTTCGGTATCGATCTGTGGAGCTTATGAGTGGAACATTCCTTCCCCCAAAAAGATCGGAAGGAACCTTGGTTGAAAGGTTTGATTTAGATTTAATGTATCTCCCTTTTGGGTCTCTAGGTCTATTCATGAAAGAAAACAAAAACGAAAACTACCATTGGGTTTTGGGGAGCCTACAATCGCAGATGCGCAGGTTCTTACCTCTCGTATTAAAGTTCCCCCACCACCAATCTAATGATAAGGTCTAGAAATGATCTATTTCCTAGCTATTTCATACCTTAAGACAAATCCCCGACAATGGCGCCAAAAATGATGGGTGTTCTATATGCACTAAAAACACACTATAAACCCTCAATTAAATTGTCAACCTGGGGTAAGTAAACTTAGATTTGTAGCAAAATATATGCCAAGGTAGAAGGGTTCGTAGTAGTATAGTTTAACGAAGGAAATGGCTATCTAAGGGATAATCTATTCAAGCAAATCTATCTAATGAGCAAAGCCTACTAAAGAAACTTAAACTAGGTAACCTAAGTACTTTTGGACCAAGGATCGATGGATAGTTCTAGGAAAGCAAATGAAAACCCTACTTGAAGCAAACTAGTTCAACAATAACAATAGGCAAAAGAAACTATTTAAGCATAAAAATAAACAAATAGCAGCAACAAACTACTTTAACTAGCCTACCTAATAAACAACTATCCTGTGAAAGAAAGTAAATAAACAAGCAACTATACTATCAAAGCAAGAATAGGAAAGTAAGCAATTAACTTATTAAAGCAAGTAAACAGCTAACTAACCTAGGATAACTTCCACAGCAAGTAAACTATTTAAGACTACTCAATAAGCAACTAACTAAGCTAAAAGACAAGTGAACTCTATTCTTAATACAATTATTTCTAATTTACAAAAAGAAATCTACTTAATTGAAAGAAAGAAGAATTAACAACTAATTCTTAATCTATGATAAGCAAACTACTCTTTAATCTATCAAAACAAAAGACTATCTATCCTACAACAGCAAGAAAACTATTTGTTGATCTATGAAAGCAAGAAACTATCTTTAAACCTATGGAAGCTCAAATATAGTGTTGGTGATTGTGTGAATGTCTCTGGTGTCTTATAATATCACGATGGCACTTCACAATGAAAGATAATTCAAGAGGGATAAAATCGATATTGACTTCAATAGCAAAGTGAAAAGTGTGAATTAGGCAATCCAATGAAAACTTAGCCATTACGGAAACAACATCAATTACCCTACATATCCATGTGATTATGTAATCATGCATTAACCATCAACGGTATAACGAGATTATAAAATTCAATTGCACTCTATACTACGTAAGCAAATTCATAACTAAATTCAATCATTAACTAAAAATTGGAATTGCAACCTAAATTTAACAAAGAAATTGCATGAAACAAAACTAAGCTAGACCTATTTAGTAATTCAAATTGCAAAAAGGAAAATGCTTATAAACAGAAATTAAACATGATTCTAACATATGACAAGTAAATTAATGAGCTAATGAATTAACAACTAGTTAAGCAAAAACTAATTAGTAATTGAATAGACAATCTAAAAATGAAAACTAGAACTAATACTATCCATCCATCGAAGCTTTGTTAAACAAAACATAAATTAAAATTATTTTCTAAAACTCGGTTTCAAACTCTATTTTGAACTTGATTTTAAAAGCATAAAGAAAATATTATCTAATATTTAATCACACACGGGGTTAGTGTCTAAGTTTGAAAACGTGTTCCTACTAACTACAAAATCAGTGCATATTGATAAAAGCCTTCATACTAACCTGCAAAAGGGAACTAAACAGTTAAACTATAACAACAAATTATATGACAAAGAAACAAAATAGAAATTCATGTACATGAAATAAAATAAAAGACATCTATGCTATGTAATTTATAAACAAACTCATAGAATAGTTACCAGATTGTTGGTGGGCCCCCCAACAAGTCGTGGTCACTTCTCAAATGCACACCACGAACTCAGCAAAGTGATTTCACTGTTAAAACTTAAAAACGTAGTCTTATACATTTCTGGCAAAACAGAGGGAAAATCATATTTGTCTCTAACATACTACTTCTTCAATTGCTTAACTATTTTATGACCACCACGATTGTATTTATAAGCTTATAGACTGAGAGGTCGACCATTGGAGGGTCGAACCTCCTCTAAAAATAGTAAATTACATTAATGATGCCCTAACTGACGAAATGGAGTGAGCCAATAATCGCCCAACTTAACAACCCAAACCGAGTTTTCAAGAGTTCAGTAGCTGGAGGGGGCAAGCACGAGAAAAACCCATGCTCCTGATTCACCCATCACTGGCCTCCATTACCATAACCGCCAAATCGCCCATCGTTTTTGTGCAGGACGAAGTGTCGGACCGAGTACTGGATTGAGTATCGGATGGAGTACCGGACTGAGTTTCGTAAGCAAAAGAATGTTGTGATTTTGCCTTGGTGTGGATCATAGAGTTTTGGCACAAATCCCTTCAAAAAATTCTCCAAAACATGAAAACACATATATACATTCAGCAAAAGTATCTAATAAATGTCATCAAATCGATCATATCTCGGGCCCAACACCCTCTCCCTAGGGATACATCCACAGAACTTTGTTTCTTGATATATTATGTGAAAACATGCAGTTCTATTTGCACACTTAGATTGCAAATATCTCTCTCTCTTTCTTTCTCTCCTCCCTGCGCACCCAGCTTTATGGTTGACCTTCGCACCCAACTGAAGATCTTACAATATAGACTCTCTACCACAACCTGTTTCTCTCTCTCACACAAAATAACGACACTCAAAAACCATCAACCATAATAGCATGAACCAACTATTGGGCAAACCCTCTCGACTCTCCTAGACCTTTATTTATACATTACATGACAAACGTCTAGGTGTCAAAACCCTAGGTGTCTAAAACCCTAGGTCCACTTGACCCACGTTTTCAAGGCTTCGCCAGCTTGTTTTTCCTTCTTTCCCGCGAGGTACTCCAAAGAACATGTTGGTGTCTTTTTCCTCTTGCTGAGTTTTCCATGATCCATATTCCTTGTTGCGTTATCTTCCTCAATCTTCTCTTCCAACGGCTAGCTTTTCATTCTTTTTCTCCTTCTTTTCTTCTTATTTGACCACTTTGACCCAATCTCAGCCAATGTGCCTTCTACGCAGTTCATACTTCACCTTTCATCCTTAATCTTCAATTTGATCTTATGGTAACTTGAAAATCCATCTGTGAATGAGTAGACCCCATGTTCTCCTACATTATCTAACACTTCTTCGGTAAACGGTGTAGGGAAGGGGTCATGTAGACATGCATCATTCAGTTTCCTTAAATCTACACAGATCTTGATTTCTCTTGTCTTCTTATCTTGGACCACCATAGAGCTAATCCACTCTGATTCTTCGACAGTTTCTATGATTCCTTCTTCCAGCATTCTGTCTAATTCAATCCTGACTTTCGGCTTATACTTGGGATTCAGTCTGTAGGGTCTCTGCTTGACTGGAATTGCATCTAGTTTCAAGGGGATCTTCATTTATCCCATGGGCCCTTTAATTCCCTTCATGTCGATGAAGTTGGTTGGAAACAAGTTCTGATATTCATGCAGTAATTCAATGGTCTTATCAATAGTGGAATCATCCCAATAATCTCCAATGTTGGCCAACTTAGGTTCTTTCTCTGTTCCAATATTAACCTTCTTGATTTTGATTGGTTGTCCAATGAAAGGTAGTTCAACCCCTGGCCTTTCTATGTCTCTATGTCCTTCAGTTTCTGCAATGTTCACATTCCTAAGGTCATCATCTTCATAAAAATTGATATTGTAACAACCATATAATTTTTGAAGAGGTGCAGTCCATTCATCTTCCTCTTGCTCAATAGGGAGGTTAGGTGCCTCCTCAAAGAATTTTTGTCTTAAAATTTGTAAAACCCAATCTACTGTGGGGTACTGACTTTCAAATAAAAATGTAGCTATAAAGTTCTTAGTCATACCGTACTAATTTGAAGTGGTGAGGCACAGTTCCTCTTTAAGATACCAATTGATAGGTGTTGTGTCCAAAGTGTTAATGAATTTATGCACCCACTATTCTTGAGGAACGTTGCTCCAGGCCTCCTCACACCTTCACGCATGGTCCTTCGGATAGCTCTGACATGTGTATCTAAATTTGCATCCTTCAACTTGGTCTGAAAAGCGCGTTATCATCAAAGTGCAAAATTGGACCCACTCCGCGATGTTCTTCTTGTGTGTTCCCCACCATCTTGTTGGTGTTTCTTTCAAGGCTTCATCTAGTGCCAACAGCCTCTGTTGTACTAGTACAATTTCTTCAAATTCCAAAAAGAATGTTTCTAAATGATTTAAACCATCGAATATGGGCAAGTTACTTACTTTTGTGCCAATCCATCAAACTTCCTAGGTCAATCTAGCACACCTCCGCATAGATATTTCATACATCATGTTTTGCCATTTCTCCAGTGCTTCTTCTTATTCTGATGAGCATGCACTCTCACTTCGTCGGCATAAGTTTCCATCTTTTGTAGGATTAATGTAATCGTGTTGTCTTGCTGTCAATTTATATATATTCTCTAGTTCATAAGCATAGTATTCTTCTCTGATGGGTTCTATGTATTTGCGACCTTCATCGGGATCAAGAGGCGCAATGACCTGAAGGCCATCACCTTCAAATGTCATTCTTATTTTCTTTAATTCAACCACAGTAGAATTATTGAAATCCCAATCAATTCCTTACGGTGCAAGATAAAGACAGCTATCATCAACTATCTCAATTACTTTGAAGTCTGTAAATTTCCTTGCCTCGTCGATGTCCACAAGGACATGCTCCAGTCTTCCAAATGCGCTTATTTCCTGTTGATTAGCCATCCTAAGCCTAATAGGGGAATAGATTAACTTAAGTTTTCCCATCAATTCCCAGTTCTTCTTTGTCATAACCTTGACTTCTAATCCCAAGTCGAGGACCACGTAATCTATTTCATAGTCCCTAATCAGACCATTAAGGTGTAGTTCATTGTTTTTCCTTCTCTCTCTGGATGCTTGATGTACTGCTCTATTCAGCAGAGGATCTACCTTCCCTAGCCCATATTGTCTGATCAAGTGTTGTAGTTCTTGCACATCTCTTTCATCCTTAATCAAATCAATGAACGTATACAAGAAACTGACAATCGTGCTTGCCTCTTTTCCATCTCTGGGCGAGGAAGAATGATCGAATACCAAGGGCATTCCACATTCTTTCACTTCTAGTTGTGCCTTAGATGAAGAAACTTGTTCTCTTCCAGATTCTCTTCTTGCTTCCTCAAATGTTTGTTTTTATTTCCTTAGATCAAACAATTGTCTCTTCTCTGCAGCTCTTTTGATCCTTTATTCTTATGTAGTATTTCCTGGAGTCACCTTGTCTTCTCCTATAACAGTGCCTCCTCTAGTGATAAAAGTGACTCTGGGATCCTCTCTACAAGGTTTAGCTGATATCAGTTGTACTTTTTGGTTTCCCCCTCGTCTCTCCTGAATTTTTTCTAATAGCACTGGACAATCTTCAATAACATGTTCAAATGAATTGCAGTAAGTGCAAGTGGTACAAGGGTTCTGACAGTCCCTTGCCAAGTTACCTAGCTAGGTGCAGTTATAACAAATGTTCTGACCTTGAACTCGACCCATGCCTCCTCCTCATTCTCTTCCTCTGAATCCACCGCGAGGTTTGAAGTTTCCTCTTCCTGGGGAATTAAACTGCGTAGAATTTCCCTCTTGCTACATCTCTCCTTGAATCCTATATGTATCTATTGACCTTTCATGAAAGAGATCGTAAGCCCTACAGTCCTTCTCGTTGTGCCCCACAGATTTACAGAATGTGCAGTAAATATTGGTAGGTGTCTGGACATATTTTTGCATGTAATAACATTCACTAGGGCGATGTCTATTTCTACATACCTTGCACCAGGGTAGAGTAACCTGCTTCAAAGTGCTCGGAGCTCCAGAGGCCAAGTACTCGTTAAATAGGGGATATTTCTCCTTTTCATGGCCCTCTATTTTGCATATGATGCACTAGATGTCTTCTCTTTTATCTTTTCCTTTTTCTTTCTTCATATCTTCGACCTGCAGAGATAAGCTAGTTAGCTAACTCAAAATTTGACTTATACCTAAGTTGGATTCTCCCATAGGGGATGATTCTAGTTTCATGGAATTATCCAATGCCTCAGCTTATGAAGCGACCTTTTGTTGCATCAGAGGAACTCTGATGTGTGGAAAGAGGGCAGCAATGAACCATTCCTTGTTTTTCTCATCTGGAATCTAAAAGCTCAAGTGACTTTTCAAGGTATTAAACCTTTGATCAAACTCCCAAATAGGTTCAGCTACTATCTTCTTGATTTCTTTCAGTTCTATGATGCACTGCGACTCTGACTTGGATTTCTTTAATTATGCACTCAACGTAGTCTTGATATCATTCAGTGGTTTAGGTTGTACAGTCCCTTTAACAAACTTCATGTACCATCTCAGTGCACGGTTTATCAAGGTATTACTAAATTGATCTCTCTTAACATCTTCGTCATTGACTTTCTTAATACTCCATACAGCTTCACATAAAAACCAGTGTTGATCAGGATCTTCAGATCCATCTCCTCTAAAGATAAGTAACCTCATTTCGTCTTCCATAGATCTTCCTAGGTTTCTTGACTGAGTATGTGTTGAACTGTTGGTAACAGTGCTCTGAGTTCTCTGATAACTCTAGATACTTTGTTTACTTAGTGCTGCTAAAATAATAGGAGAAGTAATAGTACTTACTTCGACGGTAGGCACAGTTCCTGAAGTTTTTGATTCTTCTCGACGAGGTTCTTCAGTCTTCCCTTCCTCTACCTTAGCAGACTCTGAATGTTCCTCGTTCAATATCTCTTTTTCTTCTCCACTGTAGAACCCTTTGTCCTGTGCCAATGGCTCGTGAATCTTCTCAAACAAGTTCACCAGAGGAACCTCTCTGAAAGTTCTCCCACTACGCATATGTCCAACCTATGTGTCACTGTCGTTGTCTGGGTTCTTGAAAATTAGCTTTTCAATCCAACTAATTATTGTATCTTCAAGATGTTCTTCTCATGCAATAGCATCTTGATCTTCAACTTCAAAAAGTGTAAAAATTTTCCTCTCAAGCCCTTAAATAAATATCTCTCTGCTTGGCTATATGACTCTATTTTGTCAATAGAAAACTCGGTAATGTACCCTCCAATAGTGAGATCAAACCAGTGATCTACTGCTCTTGACACGAAATTATCAACTCTCTTGACCTTCTTGACCAACATCAACATCCAAACCACAGGTGGTCTAGATCTGATCTCAAACTAGGTATCTGCTAATCTGGCTAACCACATGTATAATTCTTTATGAATTCCTCCAAAGAAAATCTCATGTATGTCGGTGAAGATGTACCTTCCCAACCAGTCTTCTGTACTAATATTAGGGTTCTTGTTATGAGCTTCAGCGAAGTCCTTTTATTGTTATTCGATCCATTTATGAATCTATATCTTCGATGGAAACCACCTTGACATTCCCTCAAGAAGACCCTGGTCCCGGCAACGGAACCATTTTTTGGCCCAGGGGCAGACCCAGGGTTCAACGCTAACAGCGCACCAACAAGACCTAACTATTGTCCCTTTCAGCAACACCTGTGAGGCAGATGTAGTCTCACCTGGAGTAACAATAGGGGGTTGTAGGAAACAGGTGTCTACAACCAGGGGAAATGCAAAGTGGATCCAACGCAAAAACACACAGCAACCTAGATATTATTTACCACACTTAGCCTACTTCGCAAGTTAAATCTCATATCTATCACAACAATGCATTAACAAGATAACAAATGGCAATTAACACAGCATCAATCACACATAACAACAAGATATACGTGGTTCACCCTCTCCCTAGGGCTATGTCCACATAACTATGTTTCTTGATATATTATGTGAAAACATACAGTTCTATCTGCGCACTTAGCTTGCATATCTCTCTCTCTCTCTCTCTTTCTCTCCTCCCTATGCACCTAACTACAGGGTTGACCTTTTCACCCTACTGAAGATAGTACAATACAGACTCTCTACCACAACCTATTGTTCTCTCTCTCACAATAACTACACTCAACAACCATTAACCACAATAGCATGAACCAACTATTGAGAAACCCCCTCGACTCTCATATATCTTTATTTATACATTACATGACAAATGTCTAGGTGTCAAAACCCTAGGTGTCTAAAACCCTAGGTCCACTTGACCTGTGTTTTCAAGGCTTCGCCAACCTGTCTTTCCTTCTTTCCCGTGAGGTGCTCCAAAGCACATGTTGGTTTCTTTTTCTGCTTGTTGAGTTGTCCACGATCCATATTCCTTGTTGTATTATCTTCCTTGGTCTTCCCTTCCAACGGCTAGCTTTTCCTTCTTTTTCTCCTTCTTTTCTACTTCTTTGACCACTTCGACCCATTCTCAGTCAATGTTCCTTCCGCGCAGTTCGTAATTCTCCTTTCTTCCTTAATCTTCACTTTCTTCCATAACCAAGGGCCAACAAGGTAATTATGTTCTACAACTATACCCAACCTATAATTAATGTTTTCCTTTTTGTATCTTTAACATACAATTTAATATCACGTGCTTCTTATATTATTTTCTAAAATTCTAAAACGTCATTCTTCTTATATTGTGGCAGGGTGATCGTGGGAAGGCACCAGCTAGCTTGTAGTAGGTATAACACTAATTTTAATATCAATTCTTACTGACAATAATTAAATAGACATGTTTATTTGTTGTTGTAGACAAGAACATCGTCAGAGTATGATGATGTGGGTGATGAAATATTTGATTCCATCAACCCAATGAGAAAAATTAGAATGTCTTTGTGAAACACAAATAGGGAACTCATTGAATTGACTAGGTGTAAGCCAACTACAGAGGAGAGCAGAGAAAGGATAATAATTTTAGTGCAAGATATAGAACAATATGGGTTAAGTGCAATTTAAAAAAAAAAATTGTTTCTGACATATATTAATTTATGAAATTTCGTTTGATAACTTTATATGAGAAATATCGAAATGTTTTCTTTCTATAGGAATTTTTGGATTCGACGGGACAACCTGATCATGGGGATGCTACTAGTAGAAGCAAGGATATTTTAGGGGCTAAATTTCGCTCATGGGCTAATTTTCCAAGGTTTTTCCCAAAAAAGGATTCGCTCTTCTAAAAATGATTCGCCCAAATTCTATAGGATAAAATTATTTTACATTAAAAATTGCCAAAATTTTATACAAACTATATAAATCCTTAGAAATTTGATTATTTTTACAAAAATATCGCCAAACATTTTTAGTCAGCATATGAAGGATTAGTAAGATTGTCCAAGGTTTCTACATTTGAAAACAAATTTCCATCCCTAAAATCATCCATGGGTAGCAGTGATGCACCAACCCCACAACATCCTAGCACAAGCCACATACCCATGATGTTATGTTCCTTTATGTATGTGGATCAAAGGACTGAAACTTATGGGGCCCATGATACACCCCCACTGAACATGCTATACCATGCATGTGATGGTCTATAGGGAAAATCTCATTAGGATGATTCTACATTGCATTTTTATCTTGGAGAATTGCATGTTAAAAGAAAGAAAATAATCTCCATAAGCTTTTTGGTTGAATATAACTTGGTTCCCTTGAAGATACAACAAATCTAAGGTATTTATGAATATCTTAATTAGTTCCTACCATTTAATTGAAGCCTACATATTTCAGATTATTTTAATCTAATTATCATATTGTTTTGCAAAAAATAATGTTTTTTACAGAACCTTGCATGACAAGGATTTAGATAATTTTGTGCCCACCATTAGTACATGGTGGAATGCCAAGAATAAATATTCGAAAAAAAATATTATGAACCATATGGTCGACTTGTTTGGTTATATGTTCAACAATTCTAAAATCACCTTTAGAGTTGATTCATATTTGAAATATGTCAGAGATCAATATAAGGTTCAATTGAAAAAAAAAAATCTAAGTATGATCGTCCTTTGGCCATTATCAAGAGGGAATGGAAGAATATACAGGAGGAAACAAAGGAGACTACATTGAGATAAGAAGGGAAGACACCACGTGGACTTGCAAGGTAATATATATGTATTGAATTGAATATGTTGAATTTTCTTTAATTCAACATAAAAAATTGTGATATCTAACATACTTGAAACTTTTCGTAGGATCTAGAACATGTCAAAGGCAACCAAGGTGATACTAGAAAAACATGGGAATTACAACTTAACCAAGGTGGGGTTACCTCATATTAAAATATCAAATGGTAAGTACCAAATAATTTAACCATATTATTCATATCATCATGAAAATATTATTTAATTGCAACCAATAAGCAAAAATCATGATCTTATGCAATGTAGGGGGATACGTTCAACACCGCCACCACCGAAGAAGAATTGAGGTCCAGGTTCAAGTTCATGTTTAAAGCAGTGGTGGAATATCGACAAAGGATGGGGAAAATAGAATATGACCCTTTGAATGAGATGGTAAATAAAATGGCAAGGTTGTAATTGTTTACTTCTTGTCAAATATATTGACAATCGATTTAACCTATCAATTAATGTGTTTGTTTGTTTTAAGTAGGAAAGAAACACCAGCTCATTTGAAGGTGGTGGAAAAACCCCATAATTCTAGTGTTTTGCAGAATCATCATGGTATGTGTGTATTTAAAACAAAATGTATATGTTGATGATTATTAATATTTACTTGCAGATGGTGTACTTATAACTTTTGTTGTTTCAATGGCAGAGCATGTAGCTGAGGGTGCTGAGAGAGAAGAGGAACCGAAAAAAATCCAACCAATGGTGTCGAATACTCCTCCAGGTAAAAAAAATAGTAATGATATTTGTACTAATGAAACATTGATATGAATAATAACTAACCATGTATTTTTAACGCTTTTTGTTATTGTAGTGGATTCTCATGTAGTGTATCAACGTGCACGTTGTACTACTAGAAGTAGTACAATGCTTAATATGACGCATAGTCATTTAACACTAGAAGAGGGCCCAATAGATGAAGGGGATCAATACAAATGTAATGATGATTTACTCAAGAATTATATCAAAAATAAGAAATAGAAAAAGAAGTGATTGTACATATTTTGAGGACAAAATTTATTAATATAAATTATTTGTTGTACAATTTTTTTTGTTTTTCTACCTTCTTATGCATGAACCTTATATGTTTTGTATACATGTAATGTATTTCTTTCATTTACCTTTCATTTTTGTTTTGATACTTGTTATGCATTATTGGGTATGGGGAATTGGGAGTAACGTGGGGGGAGGGGCCAAATGAACTTCCATCTTCACATGGTTGGCCCTGTTTAGTAGAGAACAAATTATTCTCGAAACCAAGAGTATCTCATTCATGAGGTATTCCCATTTAGTATTTCTAGAGAATCATGCATTTTTAATTAGTATTCAATCATATAACTGCTAGCAGGGAAAATCCCCCTATTACTATACTGGGTCAAAGTATAGGCAGAGCATTGATATCCCTTAAAATATGGATCTATTTATAAACTACCCCAAACAATATGACATTAAAAGATAAGAGAAGGAAAAGAGGGTGTACCTTAGGTCCTTTTGGCTGGTGTAGACCTTCTTCTCCTTTGTAGTTTCTTGGGCTGCTAATCTCCTCCCAAAGTTGACCTGCAAACAATTTAAACAACAAAGATAAAAGATATTATATCTCTACTCATCAATTTTAGGGTTTAGATATAAATGTAAATTCATTAATCAATTAAGCACAAAAACACAATATTTGGGACAAAAAACAAAACTCTTTTATTCAGTTGTGAAGATTACAAAAAGTTACAACCTTCGTGTCAGTAGATGCTCCGCAAACCTGGTTTGGGCTCCTCTTAATGCTACTCCAAGTGCATCATTCTCGTGATACCTCTCACAATCAACTGATATCCTTGGAAAATAGGGAAGGTATTATATAGGGAGATGGATGGAGGGGGAATGTTGAGGCCAAATCTCAGAAAGGGCTACAAGGCTTGGGCTAAATGGGGAAGGGATTTTGGAAGAGCTTCTCTGTTCTAATGCTTGATGTTGGAATGGGACCCCAAGACCTCCTTTTATATGACAAAGGGATATTTATTTGGTTTGGGGATGGGATACAATGGGTGAATTGGTTGGGAAACCCTCTGTTGTACGCAGACCCATTCAGGGGAAAAGGCTATTTTTGGGAAGAGAAGCAGGAAGGGAAGAAAGGACAGCTAGAAGGAAAAGAAACACATGTGAGGGAAGCATGTGAGGCGTGCATGCAAGGGAGACCTAATGACGTCAGGGTTAGGGTTTTTGCAATGAATTGTAATGGTTGTTGAGCCAATAATATATATAAGTAGTACTTAGGAGGTCTAGGAAGGGGGGACTGGGGGGGTGAGAGAGAGAGAAAAGGATAGAGAGGGGAGTTTAGAAGTTTAAGGTTTGTAATAACTATACTATTTTTTAAGCTGGTGAGCTATAGAAGCATTGAGAAACTTGACCCTTAGGGTTATATCGTAGGTTGAGGATCTTGGTGCGATCTAGTCAGCCTCACAGGGATCGGGAAGCCTGTTGAGATTGCAAGATCCAAGACTGTAAACATGCGTGATGTGACATATTAATGAAACATAATAAAGAGCTTGAGCACCATATATTTGTGGACATAGCCCAGGAGGGGGTGAACCATGGTAACACTTGTGTTATGTGATTGAATGTATTCATCTCTTTTGTTGTTAAGTATTGAATGTTAGATGAATAAAACTAGTTAAGATCTGATACTCTACATGCATGAATGACTTCTTTAATTAAGAGGTTAGACTAAATAAATAAATATCACAAGGTATAACCACAGATCTCCACTCATTCCCATGCTGCAATCACCTGAGTATTGCAGCCACCCATAGAGATATCTCAAGTGAGACTGCGTAGGACACCCTGTGTACTGTGTTTCCTTCTGGTTTACCAGGGGGGGCGATAGTTTTAGAGTGATTTTGTTGGAATCTTGTTAAATATGAACCTGGGTCAATCTGTGACAATAAGGAAAGATCAGAGTAGATAACTAATAAAGTAGAATAACAAACCAAAAAATGTCTATGTTTCCGGTTGGAATGGGATGGGATTGAGTAAATAAGATATGTTGAAGACGCGTCAAAAGATTGCTAGATCAGACGACAAGACATTAAGAGAATGAGAATCTAAAAGGGGATCTTGAGACCGTGGAACCCAATGAAGGCATAGATAGAGAGATGGTTTAAAATGAAGGATCTATAGTTTTCACAGAAAGATAACAGGAACCCGAAGTTAACACCACGCAAATATATGGACAAGTACATATTCAGCGACTTGCATGAAGTATTTTTTTGTGATTTCCCTCATGTATTGCAGGAGTGGATATTAAGGTTGAAAGACAACCATCCTACAAATAGGATTAGACAGTTGGAGTGGAAGCATGTAGATATCACTCAATTACAACAAGTTAACAATAAATTTACGCGTGCAGTAGATTTCTAGTTAGACAACATTGTTGCAAGATTTATCACATAATTTGCAGTAGATACGGAGAAGTATTACAGCGCAACAAAGAAATATTTATTGTAGGAACCTCAATGTAGGTACATCAAATTTCTATATACTTCCATTAATATATTACTATATAACAAAGGTGTAATGAAAATGGCCTTAGACAGATAAACTTCTTTGTTTTCATGGAGGAAGGGGGGAAGCACTGACACGAGAAGGAGAAATGGAGGGAAAGATGGATAAAGGAAATAAGGAGGAGGAATTGGACCCAATCATGATGGATTAAGACCAGATCAAGAAGATCATGGAAACAGCTGGAAGAACTCCCAGTGGAGTACCCTACCAATATAATATGAACACCAAGAAGAGAGCCATAGTCATGAGGGAGGGCTTGGCAAGTGATGAAGAAGAGGTAGAGGATATTCGAGCTTTGGAGCAGATTGAGGAAATCCTGCATGAGACATATGAGAGGAAAAAGAGAGGTCCAAGAGAGGGAATAGAAGGTAGTGCTCCTGTCCATATCATTTTCAATGTGGAACCCATAAACCCATGTACGACTAATACACCAATAAGAACACCACCATTTAGACAACCAAATTTTGGAATAAGGAAGACAACAAGAAGTACATCTACACAGGGGAAAAAAACTAGGGTATCCAGTTCAAGAAGCATTATTCAAGTATCTACACCACGTGGAGGTAGTATTCCAGCATTCAGGATGGTAGGACATGATCCCACCATCAGGTTACCAGAATTCAAAGGAGAGGCATCGGAGGAACCTAAGAAGAACTTGTTTATTTGTGAAAAGATATGGGAAGAAAAATAGATCACCGATGAGGACACCAAACTTGCACAGTTAGCCATATCTCACACTGGATTGGTACATGACCTTAGCTGCAAATAGTCCGCTAGGGACAACCATAACGATTGGAGATATCAAAAAGCTATTGATAAATGAATTCCACAAGCCTATATTAGAGGATCAATACATGAATGAGACAATAGAGATCAGATAGAAACCAAGAGAATATGTGTGGAAGATTGACCAGAGATTCAAACGATTGAAGGGAAACTAAAGTATGTCATGACAAATATGCAACACAGGTATCTGTTTGTCAATTCACTTCTCCCACACTTGAAATACCCCTTGTGAAAACAGAATTTTCAAACCCAAGCATAGGCTCCACAGAAATCCCTCCAAATGGAAGAGAACCAATATCAGAAGACAGATCCAGCCATAGAGGAGTTGAAGGAGGATTTGAATAACTTAACATTTCAGCTAAACCAGAACAAAGGTAAGGACAAAAGAGAAGTCGTTTAGTGTACCACATGTAGAACAAAAGGACACCATAAGAATGAATTCCCAACATTCGCACAGTACATGGTAATAGGACTTCCAAGCCCCTTGCCAATAGGAGGACTATGGTGTGAGATCTATAAGAAACAAGGGCATGATCCATAACATTGTCCAATGATGCAGAAATACCAAACAGTACCTAAGAGTCAAGGATGATTTTAGGGGATAATTTCGTTCATGGGTTAATTTTCCATGGTTTTTCCCAAATAACGATTCGTCATTCTAAAAACGATTAGCCCAAATTCTATGGATTAAATTATTTTACCTTAAAAATCGCCAAAAATTTATACAAACTATATTAAATCCTTAGAAATTTGAATATTTTTACAAAACTATCGCCAAACATTTATAGTTGGCATATGAATGATTAGTCAGATTCGCTAAGGTTTCTACATTTTAAAATAATTTTTTGTCCTTTAAATCATCCTTGTTAAGAGTTCATATTGCAAATTTTGCAAATCAGTAGGTTGTGATGAAAAATATTGCAGGAACATGGACCTAATGAGGGAAAGAACATCAGATTCTTATAAGGTGCAGGCAAAAATGATGACCGAGCAAGTTGCACCATAGTCTAACCACCATCCCCATATAACATTGAGCAGTCCCAGTACAAAACCACGCAACCACACTATAATCTCGCGCAGTCTAACCAAGCGCCCCAATACAACACACTCAGAGGAGATCAAGCTGGCTACAGAGGTGGAGGGAGAGGAAGAGTAGGCTTTGGAAGAGGCAAAGGACTAGTGGTATGCCACAACTGTCAACAACCAGAAAACTATGCAAGAGAATGTCCACTTCCACCTGCGACATGTATGTATTGTTGCGCATTAGATCATGACACGAAAGAATGTCCCACACTATTGGTGAAGATCCAGGAAAAGAGAAATCATAAAAATCATAATGTTCAGTGGATTTTATCGAAAGAAAGGGATGACGGAAGAAATATCAACATAGTTACGCGTGGAGGAGATAAGACAGGAAATGACACAGTAAGACAAGATCCATCACAACACCAATGGGTGAAGAAGAATGTTGAACCGTAGAAGTAGTTTGATGTGAAGAATGAAAAGGAGATATTCAAGTAGACCATACAAGAATTATTGAAGCCAGACATTGCATCAACATCAACTGTGAAGCATACTCAGAAAGTACCAACATATGAGATGCCTATGTCATTGGATCACACTAATGAAGCACAACCCCTGAGAAAAGTAAGTACGATTAAGGATTTTCTGCAATCTTGTGTTAAATTAATAAATGATCCATCATCTGTTAAAGTTTTACAAAATATGTTAGAAATATGTAGTGCAGAGGGAGAAGGAAAGCTAGAACATAAAACAGTTAATCATTTGCATACAAGGAGGAGAACAAGCAGAGAATTATGACTGAACGCCAACATTGGAGATTTCAACATGGGAGATATTATACTGGATTTAGGATCTGAAGTAAACATGTTACCCAAGAATACATGGCAATGTATTGGAGAGACCACATTAGGATATTCACCTATTCATCTAAAACTACCAAATAAACATAGATTTCTACCAATTGGAAGACTAAAGGGGCTGACAGTAGATCTGGATGGAGTTTTCACTAAAGTTGATTTCGAAGTGATAGAGATAGTGGATGGAACAACGCCTTATCTGGAATTGCTTGGCCTGGATTGGGTGTTTGATAATCATGAAATAATCAACTTAAATATTGGGAAGATGAAATTTGATTCAGGAGAATACAAAGTCATTGCACCATTGGACCCATCAAAAGGGGAAAGGTTTGTAGAACCCACTTGCTTAGACCTAGAGGAAATTAACTAGTTGTACAGAACAATCGTGCGAGAGTAAGATTATGTGAATCCAAATGCAGATGGGGTACTCAGTTGGATAAGTATCACGTCATGTGCATCGGAATCAGATACAAGCTTAGAGAATTGGCAACATAGGTTACACGAAGTCTCCAAAATAAGATGTGCAAGAATAAACCGTGTAGTAAGATGGGTAGGTACGGAGATAAGAGAACCTCCAAGCTTCCATGGGATGAATGACTTAGAAGCATTCTTAACCAGATACGAATATGAAGTGTTAGAAAACTATAGGCTCTTAGCTCTGGATAACTCAAGGAAACACATGCAATATGGTGGGGTGCGCACAAAGAGACGGTCAAGGATTGGTACCAATGTAAGCGGTTATTGCACATCAGATTTGGCATAGAATAGGGAAGAAGCCAACTAAAGAGATATGATGGACAGGGGGAACCAGTAGAACAATTGGAGAAGTACATAACACTATGGAGAATGACACCACCATAGGAATGGCCTCATCACTTTATTCATATATTATAAGGGATTCCAACAAACTGGTATATAGACCAGGAATTGTGCAGAGGAACTACAGACTGGATAGTATTACAACAAAATTTTACAGTCAATTTCTCATTTGAACATGAGAACCCCAACATAGACTCAGCACTCAGACAAATCAGAGGGGTGATATTCATTAAAAAACTGGAAGTTGAACTTATGACAAAAGAGAAACATCAGAACAGATAAACAGTAAAAGAACTATTGCCATGCTACCATGTGCAAGAAGAAGCACCAGATGAAGATGACCCGCACAACATTCAGATAACAGAAGTTGAAGTTCAAAGAGAGGTGGAAGGTCCACCTCTGGAATCAAACATATTTGTTTTGTCAATCAAGGTGAAGAAAGTCAACATTGGGACAGCTGAGAATCCAAAAATGGCAAGCATTGGAGACTACTGGGATGAGAAAATAGTAGAAAGCATAACAGACCTAATGCGTGAGTATAGTGACCTTCTCCCAACAACGTTCATAGAAATTAAAATCATAGAAGGAGAGATAGGTGAAATTAATATACTTCTCATACCTGAGGCAAGACCGATCAGACAGAGACCCTATAGACTAAACCCAATATATAAGCAAAAAGTGAAAGCATAAATTGACAGGATGTTGGAGGCTCGAATCATAAAACCAATGGAGGAATATGAATGGGTAAGCCCTATGGTAGTTCAAGAGAAGAAGCAGGGAGGGATAAGGATATGTGTTGACCTAAGGAATTTGAGTGATGCTTGTCTACATGACCCTTTCCCTACCCCTTTCACAGACGAGGTGTTGGAAAATTTAGGAGGCCAGGAAGCTTACTCATTCACCGATGGATTCTCAGGCTACCATCAGATCAAGATAGCCCCATAAGACAACTAAAAGACCACTTTTCCCACAGAATGGGGTTCCTACCAGTACACAATCATGCCTTTTGCACTGAATAATGCACCAGCAATATTTTCCAGAGTAGTCCTAGTTGCATTCAAAGAATTCATCCACCCGTTTCTAGAGGTGTACCTGGATAATTGGACAGTCTACAGTTTATTGAAAGACCATGTAGTGATGTTCAGGATGATTTTAGAAAGATGCAGGCAGTGTCAAGTATCGCTAAAATTTAAGAAGTGCATCTTTGGAACACCCTTTGGGATACTATTGGGCCATATAGTGTGCAAACAAGGCTTGCTAGTAGATCCTACCAAGATTGCAGTAATTGTTAATATACCACCACCAAATGACTACGTCAGTTAAGAGCAACATTGCGACATACAGGATACTACAGGAAATTCATAAAAGGGTATGCACAGATCACTACACCAATGGAGAAACTGTTGAGAAAAGATAGCAAGTTTCAGTGGAATGAGGATTGTTAGTGAGGATTGGACACTCTAAAAGAAAATATGGTAACCACACCAATATTAGTATTCTCGGATTGGGAAAATAAATTCCATGTGCACATAGATGCATAGGCTATATCACTTGGAGCTATTCTGGCACAGCCATGAACAGGGGAATTGGACCATCCTATAGCATTTGCTAGAAGAAAATTGTCAGAGTCAAAGAAGAATTACAATACCATAGAAAGAGAAGGCCTAGCTATGGTCTATGCACTTCAGAATTTCGGACATTACTTATTGGTAAAACATTTAAATATGTTTACATATCATTCATCTCTCAAATACCCAGTCAATAAGTCAGTGTTGGGGGGGAGAATTTGTAGATGGTTATTTTTGTTCTAGTAATTTGACTTTGAAGTGATAGTCAAACTAGGGAAGTTGAATGCAGGACCTGATCACCTATCAAGGATCACCAATGGAGAGGAACCTACGAATCTAGAGGGAAAATTTCCTGATGCACAGTTATTTTCAGTCCAAGTAGTTGACAAATATTTTGCTGACATCATTCAATACTTGAGTACAGGGACTGCGCCAAAAGAATTCAACACTACGCGGAAGAAAAATATAGTAATCATAGTTGTAGACTATCAATTAATTGCAAGACACTTATACAAGATGGGTGCATAAAACATCTTGAGAATATGTGTGCTAGAACATGAAAGACCTAGGATTTTAGCTGAGGCCCATGAGGGAATAACACGAGGACATTATGCAGGAAAAGCTATCGTGTTGAAGGTATTGTGTGTAGGAATATGGTCTTTCATCCACCACAGCGAAAGGGAAAACAACCCATAGCAATATCACCATGCAAACAGGATGCAAAAATCATAGTCTTACTATGCATTCCAGAAGGGGTGTGCACCATGCCTAACCTTTTAGGATGCATGGAAAAACTATGGTACTTGGACCATGATGTGGCCAACGTGGACAAGTTCCCTGAATTTGCAAGGAAATTCTACCTGGACAACGTGGGTACAAGACACTTCGGCGATACAATTTTACAACCGAAACAATGGGCAGTCGGACTAGCCAACACCAGGATTCTAAACATGTTGGACTTCCCAAATTTTAGAAGGGTTCATGATGTAAACAACTGCATTAAGCAGTTGATGGAAGTCACCCATGGAGGGTACCTATGGGTGGAAGAGCATGTCTCTATAAATGTAGATCTCATTGCTTTTATTATAGGGCTACCATCTTGGGGGGAGAATCTCGCACAGTACCTCGATGACAAGACAAAGGAGAAGGCGGTGGTGGAGGATATGAAGAATATGTATGGCACATAAAGAGGGTCACACGGAATCATCACCAAGCTCATCAGTGATGCAGCAACAAGGCTAGCCACCAAAATCATGGTGTGCAAGTTGCTCAGGAAGTGTCGCAGGGAGGAAGTCCCTGTCGGGGTTATCATAGCTGCAGTACAGTGCACGGAGGGAACTATGCTCAGTTGGGCCCCATACTTGTTAAACATGTTCCTTGAGGACTACAAAGACGTGTAGGACCTGGGGACACAGTTTCACTATTCTTGGCTACTCATCTTGATCGCCTTGATCAGATGGAAGGAGCCCCAGTAAATATACTTTTGTGAGTGGACCAGTCACTACCGAGTAGCATGGTACACATCCTTGGGGAGAACTTTGGACTCCAAAGCCAGAAGTGCAAATGCAAGAATGTTCACGGGGTATTACAATGACCTCCAAGAAAGCATTTCCAACACTTGGAGAATTACTCCAGAAGTGGTCGCGCAATATCGGGACATCACCAACTTCAAAGCGACCAGGCATACCGTATGGATCCAAGCGCAAAGGGATACCGAGAAGGAATGGATACAACTGCGATACTACATCAAGGAAGAGGAAATAGATATGGCCATCAAGGATTGGCAAGATGACTGGAGAGTTCCATTTTTTACTCAAGAAATTCCCACGGATAAGGAGGATGATGCAGGGCAAGATCAGACACATGCCAGGGATAAATTTGCGCCCAATAAACCAAAGCCAAGTCAGAAGCCAGCACATCAAAATAAAGGGGGTGTGCCAAAGAAAGTTACCCAGTCCGGGAAAATGGACACCACCCAGGAACCAAAAGAACAGGAAAAAAGGGATAATATAGCACAAGGAACCACATCAAGTTCTACCCAACATGAACAAGGCCAGACCAAGAGATCAATCATACATATTGGGGGTGCGTGAAAAAATTCCAAGGCGCACAAGAAGCCACCAGAATATACAATCACCGAGGATGACGTGGACCTTGTGGCCGAAAGATCTCATGACCGAGAAATCGACAAGTTTGAATATGCCCAGCACCAAAGGGAGTGAATTCAGGACGATATGACTGACATAAGGCAGGTCCTAGAGAATATTAGAAAATAAAAGAGGGAGGATAGAGGAATAGATCCATTCCCTACAACATCAGAAGAAAGAGCCAAGGCTACGCCAAGCGAACATGGGAGGATCCAGAAATTCATATAGGTGAGCCTGACCTTCCACATTACACCCAGCTTGTTGCACACAGATGAGATTGTAGGCCAGAAACCCTTGAAATATCTAGCGAGATATAGTTGGTAATGGGGCGGATACCAACCAAGGCACTATACAAACTAAACTTTAGTGTCACACAAGAGGTGCAGACGCAGCAGAGTTGCAGCACACAAAGGACAACAAAGAGGAGTTGGATTTGGTGCTCGATCAAGTCAATATCGAGACCGAATATGAGAAATATCGCATGGATAGGCTCGAGCAGGGAGTAGTTGTAGCCTATGACAGAATTCCAAAAAGAGAGCAAATAGCAGGACCCATGACAATGCAGAAAATTGATCAGATTGTACAAAAAATTGATCAATACAAATAGGAGATCGAGAACCTCTGGGAATAACTCATTCCTACCACTCCCCCAGAGGTGAAGGAACAAAGGAAGTAGGAAGTAGTCAGACATATGGATTAAATGGAATGATAAGTCAGCCTAATTGTCGACTTGTTTGATAGAGTAGCACAACTATGGACAAAGTTGGAGGAAGATCAATAGGTCCAACACTAGGACCAGGAAGAGGAAAAGATAAGCATAGCTATATAGAACCTCAAGCAGAGGTAGAAAATGATGAATATCACCAAGTGCATCAAAGGAATACAGGACATGAAGAAGCTGCAAGCAGAGCTAATAGTTGCACAAACATAGAAGAAGGATCGACAAGCTCAAATGGAACCACTCCAAGAGCTAGTAGCGGAGGTCATTGCACAGGATGAGGAGGAAAAGAAGAACATGGCACAAACACAAGAAGAGTGCGTAGAAATGATCAGCGAGGAGATCATGGCACAAGTGTTAGATGCACTCAAATAAAATACCATGCAGGCTCAAACACAAGCAAGGGAGCTCATCGACAAGTTCCATACTCTCGCAGGAGCTGTTGAAGAAGCATGCAAAGCATAAGTGGCTTGGAATGAGCCACATGTCAGTGTTGGGGGCCTATTGGACACAAACCCATTCAAGGGAAAAGGATATTTTTTGGAACATAAGAAAGAAGGAAAGAAAGGACAGTTGAAAGGAAAAGCAACACGTGTGAGGGAAGCATGCAAGGGATACCTAATGAAATTAGGGTTAGGGTTTTTGCAATGAATTGTAATGGTTGTTGAGCGAAGAATATATATAAGTATTACTTAGGAGTTCTAGGAAGGGGGGACCGGGGGGATCAGAGAGAGAGAAGGACAAAGAGGGGAGTATGGAAGTGTAACAGTTGTAAGAACTATACTATTCCATAAGATGGTGAGATAGAGAAGCATTGAACAACTTGATTCTGAGGGTGCAACTTGATTAGGATCCCGGTGCAATCTAGTCAGCCTCATAGGGATCGGGAATCTTGTAGAGATTGTAAGATCCAATATTGTAAACACGCATGGCATGACATATTACTGAAACATAATAAAGAGCTTGAGCACCATATCTTTGTGGACGTAGCCCAGGAGGGGGTGAACCACTATAACACTTGTGTTATGTGATTGAATGTATGCATCTTTGTTGTTGTTAAGTATTGAATGCTAGATGAATGAAACTAGTTAAGATATGATACTCTACATGCATGAATGACTGCTTTAATCAAGAGGTTAGACTAAATAAATAAATATTACAATGTATAACCATGGATCTCCACTCATTCCTAGGCTGCAAGCACCTGAGTATTGCAGCCACCCATAGAGTTATCTCGAGTGAGACTATGCAGGACACCCTGTGTACTGCGTTGCCTTTTGTTTTACTAGGGGGGCGATAGTTTTAGAGGGATTTTGTTGGAAGAATTTTAAATATGAACCTGGGTCAATCTGTGATAGTAAGGAAATATCAGAGTAGATAATTGATAAATTAGAATAACAAATGGCCAACACCCTCGATATCCTATAAACTCCATCGAATTCCTTGCAACTTTTTTATTTTTTGCAACTTTTGGAGATAAACATGGGTTGTTTAGCATGCAGCCTGCGTATGTATGTGGGTTGTCTAGTATGCAACATGCATGTGTATGCGGGCAGTAATGCATAAGGGTGCATACATGCTCCAAAAAATGGTTTTTTAAAGAGAGATCCTCAGCAGTAATTTGGAAAATTGTGTAAGTAGAAAGGCCAATGCCATGTATGCATAGGTAGGGAATTTTAGGGCTCTAACAGATTCCCCCTAATGTGTGAGGTTATAAGAGAAATTGATGGTCAAAATACATTACAATATATTTACCAGTGGGAAGGAATAGAGTCGAGTGAGCTCGGGACCAGAGTTCGGGAGGTCGCTATCTTCAAAACAATAATAATATCTCTGAGGCAGGAATACCCATCCTCGGGATGAACTAATCATGGCTTCCAATAAAGTACACTGCAGATCCATGTCATAGAAATGTCTATATAAATTTTAGCTACGATCAATACATAGCAGATCTACACCTCAAAATCACTCGATTATATTCAAATACAATACAATATGCATCTTCAAGAAGCACCAATGCATGTGGCCGAAGATGAGGACTTCATATCTCGAGAAACAAGTTCAATATCTTCAACAAATTAGGTAGGAGTACAATAGGAGTGTAAGACTCACTACTCTAAGGTCTTCGACATACCATCGGGGAAAGACTAGAGGATCTCGATCATCAGGAACAGAAAATTCATCGATTTTGAATCTGGACTTGACTGGACTCACGGGATGGTTGAATCATGAAACTCAAGAGACAAACTGTAGAATGGTCAACTCGGGGTGGATAAAAATTCCCTTGGAAAAAATCATGAAATATGATCAAACTCAAGCAATGTAATATTGATATAATTTTGTGATGCAAGAGGCACCGCAAACTCTCCATACATTTGGAAGAGTAACCAAATGGAGGAGGACACAGCCCTATGTATCGAGAACAACTTCCTAATATCATACTAGATCCTAATGCTTGGCAAACAAATAGAAGGATGTGTTTTTTCCAAGGGTGATTATCTTGCTACCGAAAAAGAATTGATATATCTTGTCCCCTCTTTTTGGAATATTTGATTTTTTTGTCTTTTTCAAATTTTTAACGAGCTTGAAAAAGAATAAAAGAATGCTACATTACAAAGGAGGAACGAGTGTCGTGAGCAAGAAAATTGGTTCCAAGCACATGGAACATATTGATGCTTAGGGAAAGGAGACATGTGCAGGATAAGGACACTCGGGGAAAATTCCTCCATGGGTCAAGGTGTCAAATCGCAACGGAAAAAAGGGTTGCAAGGCTTGCGTATAAGGAATTCTTTAATGGTTCAGTTGAGAGAAACATGGAACCGGAATTAGGCCAAAGACGCAAAGATGAGACCCGCAATGTGATTAAGAATGACACAACAAGAATCCTTCCATGTGAATTTTTACGAGCCTAGAGAAGGTAAGCTCAGTGGTTTTTTCACATCTAGAGAGTCTGAAAAAACGCTAAAAGAAGACTCTATGGAGTTCCTTTTTCGCAATTAGTCTACTCGGTTCGAAAAACGGTTAAAATTATACTGAAAATGTGTCTCTTAAATACCATTTTAACAAGTGTGATTGAGACAAGATCACTTGGCAATCTTTTCAATTTTAAGGAGTCTGAAAAGAGCTTAACTATGGACTCACAACCTTTTTCTAGGTTTAGTCTCCTTAGCCCAAAAAAGTATAAAACAGAACTGAGGAGAACTCTCCCAATGAGACAAATCCCTCGAGGCGTACCTTTTTCATGAATAATCTATTGGCTGGAAAGAGGGTTAAACTCATGCCAAGTAGATGTTCTTCTAGGACAATTTAACGAGTGTGAAGGAACAAGGTAACTCGACGATCTTTTCATATTTAGGGAGTTTGAAAAGATATTAACTATGGACTTTGGGACCGTTCCTTTTTCACAAGTAATATCCAAGGCCTGAAAAAGAGATAAACCAAAACCAAGGAGAATGTCCCTTTTTGGAAGATTTAGTCCCTCAGGCCCGAAAAAGGGTTAAACTTACACCTGAGAATACTCTTCTAGCGAATCAAAGTTCCTAGAGAATATATTTATTCATAAAATTATTCGTCCAGACTGAAAAAGGGGTAAACTATCGTCGGACAAATGTGCCTTCAAATTTGAGTTTGACGAGCATGAAGAGAAACAAGATCGCTCAACAATATTTTCAATTTTAGAGAGTCTGAAAAGGGATAAAAGAAGACTCCATTGGGGCTTCTTTTCTCAAGTAATCCAAACGAGATCAGAAAGAATAAATAATCTCTCATTGGATGTCACTTTCAAAGTTTAAGTGAGCTTGAAAGAAGACAAGCCATGCTCTAAGTGAGTCCCATGGGTATAGGCTAGAACAATGATTAAGAAGAAGGATGAGGCTTCAACACAAAGTCATGGAAAGACTAAAAGGGACTCTCGTGCATATGAAGTACTTCGGCATGGGCACCAATTGGAAAAGAAGGCTCTAACTAGGATTCCCATGGAAGGAAGGCTCTACCACATAAAGTACGACACACTTATCAGCAAGTAAGGTTAGTGTCACAATTCAGTGGGGTCGATCCTAATTCTAAATGAACTAGGAAACGCATAATGCAAAAAATGAAAGTAGGGAAAAATCTATCCTATATGCCAGTTTCGAGGTCAATACCTGTGAGAATAGATTGATATGATGAAAAAAATTCAAAGAAAAATGTCTCCAAGATCCTGCATATAAGGCCAATAACACTCATCCAAAAGTTAATAGATCCAATATAGATAGAAAATTCAGAAAATAAGAGGTCCTACTGAATACAAAACTTGAAAAAAACAGACCTGAACTGTATAATATGGTACAAAGCACCACAAATACTTACGACTCATGCATAGTACTGGTTCAGGTAGAGCCTGCTACTAGGATCTGACCAAGAGTGTCTTCGATAGTCAACCTGGAAAGTCTCCCAAAAGGGACGAAAACACAAACCATTGTGTAAGTATTCCCACGGTATAGAAACCATAGTCATGGCTTCAAGGATAGCCTCATCCGAAAGAAATTCAAAATTTAATAAATCACACGAACGAGGAGGGTTGACAGTCCCAAAGGGGGAAGTAAACTCACCATGTTCCATATGATGATGGAGGTTCTAGCCAAGATTGGTAGATTCTATCAACGATGAATCACAAGCACGAGGCCTTGAGGATCTACAAACAACAAGATCAGACTCAAAAGGAAACTCAAGATCACTTGGACCAAGAGGGGGAAGAAAGGGATCCCATGCCCCCATTGGATAAACCAATGGATCAATTGTTGAGACCAAATCTCTAGAAGGAAAACATGAGTGAACAAGTTCCTTCTCAAGAGCAATTGAACACCAAGGAAAACATGCCACATAATTAACCTGTGGCGGGGTAGAGTCTACATGAACACTAGGAACATATAAAGGGGAAGACTGAAGTAACGTCAAAATAGGATGGTGATTATTAGATGTCAGTTGGTCGATATTGACAATGCTTCCATTGTGAGGAAAATACATCACCCGAAAGAGCGTAGACACCACAACGTTCATAGTATATACATAATCACACCTGATAAGCATATTGAAATCTAATGGGCCTTGCACCACTATAAAATTGACAAGGACAGTCTTCCCACCTAACGATATAGGAAGCTGAGGAAGAATCCCCAAATATTCACTAGGACATCTATCAAAATCCAACATCTCATGCAAAGCAAACACAAGCTCGGGAGAACCCAAAGCAAACCAAGTCAAGGAGGATAAAATACTTGTGGAGGCTCCTTCATCTAAAATACATCAGTAAAGAAATTTTTAATTAAATTCAACCCTTATTTGAAAGGGTGTGGAAGAAGGAATACGGGGCTCAACAAGGTCATTCCAATCAAAGGAAACCATTCTAGGAATTGGAGGGGATGTGCTCAAAGTGAACAGAATTCCCCCTTGTTCTGAAAGTACTGAACTAGAAAATCTAAAAACATAGTCGGTAGACACATCACTCCCCATCCGAAGAGTGGGATGAGCCAAATATTGCATCGGCGTGACCACTTTGGTAGACTCTACACTCTCCAAGAGAAGAGTGGGATCAGTCGAAGATTGCATCAGCGTGACCACTTTGGTATACTCGACACTCTCCAAGAGAAGAGTGGGATCAGTCGAAGATTGCATTGGCATGACCAATGTGGTAGAATCGACACTCTCCAAGAGAAGAGTGGGATCAGTCGAAGATTGCATCGGCACGACCACTTCCTCAACCATTGGTTGAATAGGCTATGAGAAAACATGGTCTGAAGGCGCATCACCCCCCAAAATAGTAGTGGGATCAGCCAAAGATTGCATTGACATGACCACTTCATCAACCACTGGATGAATAGGCTGCTAGACAACATGGTTTGAAGGCACATCACCCCCCAAAAAAGGAGTGGGATCAGCCAAAGATTGCATCAGCACAACCACTTCATCAACAAAAGGTTGAATAAACTATGAGGAAACCTCAGAAGACTTAAAATCAAAATATCTTGCAGACAGGGACCATAATCTTCATGCATCTAGAATGCCAGGGCATAAATGAGTAAGGTTATCTCCCCTACATAGCTTATAAGGGAACTTAGGCTTATTTCCTATCTGTGCAGATTTCTCAACAGAATCAATGCCCCCAGCATGATTAGCAGTGGTTGGTTGCATACATGACTTGCAAAGGTTGGTAGTACATCTCCAACATGACTTGCAGAGGTTGGTAGTTGGTCGATAACATGAATTCTAGAGGCTACATACATATCGCCAGTATGACTAGCGGTGACTAGACTGTTTCCCCTAGCATGATTGGAAGAGGTTGGGTACTTACCCCCAACATGACTCACAAAGGTTGTTAACAACTCTCCAACATGACTAGTAGAGGTTGGTTATTTTCCCCCAGCATGACTTGCATAGGCTGGGTGTTGGTCTTCAACATGACTTGCAGAAGTTGACGACCTATATCCAACATGACTCACAAAGGTTGGTGATTTCTTCTTCCTATTATTCCTCTTTCTATTTTGTTTATACTTTTGGTTACTAGTAGCTATAATTTCACCAAATAAATTAGAAGGAGGAGGAGAAGACTTTGTTGACAAAGGAACATCAACATGATTCCATGACATAAGGGGCTTAACTGAGAAGCATCAAGAGCATTCAGGACATTTGGAATAGTACCAAACCAAACCGGTAGTCCCACATTCAATCCAGGAATGTACAAAGTGGCCATCAAAGGGACACCAACATTTCCGAAGAAAGGAAAAGTACAAGAATCCCCTTGCGAAGGGGTTCCTTGGTTGGTATCGTCAGGAAATTTTTCCATGAAGATCTTATGCACAGGTTCTTCCCTTGCAGGATCGTTCAAGTCCGTAAAATTCTCACACACTGACTATGGAGAACCAGTTGTATAAAAAACAATGCCTATAAAGAGGCGGCTCCACGTTTCTAAGAGGAAGACCGAAAATTCCTCACGATTGGTGGAGTGGGCGGTCTACCACCTTAGGTCAGAGACCCAAAGCAATGACTGACTAACTCGATATGGAAAACTAGGGAGAACAGAGAACACCACTAAGAATAAAATCCTAAAAGGATACAAGACAAACAAATAACCCTTTTGAATGCTTCCAACCGAGGGATATGAAGTCCTGATCATCCAAAGAATTCACAAAGGAAAACGACTAGCCAGGAGAAGCAGTTACCCAAACCTTTGACCAACGGTCCCTTCAGGTGTCTCGCAGAGAATACAGATTCTGCCTCAGGTACCACAATGCACCCCTCATAGTCACATTTGTGTGAACCTATATATTGGAAACTAGGCCACCAACTTGTAATCAACAATCAGGGGGATACAATCGACATTCAGGCGAGTGTATGGGCAGGGTAACTAAGACCAAATATCCTCTTGAGGCCTGAAATGAAACAGGGCCAAAATCACTCTTAGAGTACCTTAGACAAATCCAAGTGTCTTATAGGTCTGACACAAGTCAGGCTAGTAATGCTACAGGATTCACCCCCAATACACATTCTCCCAAACACTCTATCGGGATCAAGAGTGGATATCTTTGTCACTGTCCTCCACGTGGCCTCGTGTTTGACTCCTATGTGAGAGGAGCTTCCTGGATTGAGTAATTACAAAGTGGATTTTTCACACTCTAGCATAGAAACCTAAGTTAAGTTTTGGTTAGCCTTGGATAATTTACCTCTCCACACCTAATCCAAGGTCCTAGCTTAAGTTATTGGTGAACCCTAGAAAAAGTGTTACTAATATATTTTATATTAGTGTGTTCATTTTATGGGATTTTCTTACTCAAGGAACGGTAGTACAACTTATGTTGTTTGAGACTCTTGCAAAAATTAAACTTATTAGAACACTAGAAAAAAATACTTTACACTAGAATCCTTCAAATGAAAAAGAGTTTCAAGAAATAAAATGCATGAACAATCCTTCAAACATAAAGATGCAATCTTTTCTCCTTTCCATGCAAAATGCACAATGCAACTTTCGAGTGAAACAAAAGAGAAAAAGAAAGGATTTTATTTCTTATATTTATTTTGAAATGCTTTCAAGATGAGAAGAAAACACAACACTATGCTAATTTCTTTTTCTTTTTCAAATAACAATGCAAAGTAAATGCAAAGAAAGAAAGAGACCTAAAAAACTAGGTTTTTTTTTTTTTTTCTTCCAATCAAAGTAGAACTAACAAAAGATGCTAAAAGAAACTACAGAATACAACTCATTTTCCTTAAAAATTCAAGCTAAAAATAAGCCAAAAATGCTTGGAAACACAGAGAGACAAGAGGATTTGTTTTTTTGTTTCATAAACAATCTGAGCCTACAAATTGTCTCAACCCCAAACAACAGAGGCTTCTGGAACTCAGGAAGACCCGAGAACCACAAGTTTCCTATAGGAGAGGAAAATATTTTGAAAAAAAACTCCAAAACAACATAGACGCGTGTTCTGCACAGACATCCTGTGTATGTATGTGGGTTGTATATAATGAAGATTGCGTATGTACGCGTGTTGTATAGAGAATAGGGCGTGTACACCTCTGAAAATTTTCAAAAAAAGAAAAAGTTTGGAAAAACAACTTGGGCAAGGGAAGTTGGTAGGCACCTAGAAGGTGACCAGAGACCCAACATGACTCAGAACACTTAGAAAACTCATAAATAAACTGGAAAAAAAATGAATCAAACCAAAATATCCCACTAAGACCCTAGAGAGACTCCCCAATGGAGTCACCAATTCTATTAGCGGGGAAAATCCACCTATTACTATACTGGGTCAAAGTATAGGAAGAGAATTTATCTCCCATAAAAGACGGCTCTATTTCTAAACTACCCCAAAAAATCTGACCTTAAAAGATAAGAGAAGGAAAAGAGGGTGTACCTTAGGTCCTTTCAGCTGGTGTAGACCTCCTTCTCCTTTGTAGTTTCTTGGGTTTTTGGTCTCCTCCCAAAGCTGACCTATAAACAATTTAAACAACAAAGCTACAAGAGATTCTATATCTACTCATCAATGTTAGGGTTCAGATATAAATGTAAATGAATTAATCAATTAAGCACAAAAACACAATATTTTGGACAAAAAACATAACTCTTTTATTCAGATGTGAAGATTACAAAAAGTTACAACCTTCTTGTCGACAGACGCTCTGCGAACTTGGTTTGGGCTCCTCTTACTACTACTCCAAGTGCATCATTCCCATGATTCCTCTCACAATCAATTGATATCCTTGGTAAATAGGGAAGGGATTGTATAGGGATAGGGATGGAGGGGGAATGTTGAGGCCAAATCTCAAAAAGGGATGCAAATCTTGGGCTAAAAGGGGAAGGGATTTTGGCATAGTTTCTTTGTTATAATGTTTGATGTTGGAATGGGGCCCCGAGACCTCCTTTTTTATGACAAAAGGATAGTTATTTGGTTTGGGGACGGGCTCTAATGGGTGAATTGGTTGGGAAACCCTAGATAGCCTGTAAACTCCACTGAATTCCTTGCAACCTTTTATTTTTTGCAAATTTTGGAGGTAAACGCGGATTGTTTATCATGCAGCCTACGTATGTATGTGGGCTATATAGTATGCAACATGCATGTGTATGTGGGCAGTAGTGCATCAGGGTGCGTACATGCTCCAAAAAATGGTTTTTTAAAAAGAGATCCTCAATAGTGATTTGGCAAATTGTGTAAGTAGAAAGGAAAATGCCATGTATGCATAGGTAGGGAATTTTAGGGCTATCACAATAACATTTTATTCTCTTTTTTCAAATGTAACCTCATAAATGTTTAGTTATTATCCAGACATATAACATTTTATTATCTTTGATAAATGCATGTTTGAAGGGCAGTCACCTCCACGATCCACAATGCATTTCCAACAAGGAATAAATCATTTTCTTATTTTGCCTCATGAAATTTTCCTCCATTGCCTTGTATACTTAAATTAAAAATCCAAGGACAGATAATGGTGGAAACAACTATTATTCATTTAATAATGTTTTTTTTAGAGATTATTGAATGTAAGTTTATGTGGCATTTTGTGTTCTCCCTTAATAATGTTTTTTCCAATGTTAAATATTCAGAAACACCTATTCAAAGGACTTGGATATGTAGAATGTTGGATGGAGATGGAAACTGATTCAATGAACAATGACAACAATATTAATAAATTGTATGGTGGGAAAAAAGTGAGTTCCATACATGTACATATGCAAGATTTTGGGCCATACTTATTTCTATGTTTTTGGCACTTGTACCTCACCATCTTCTATATACCTTAGACCATGATGTATCATTCCCTTCAAGTAAAAAAGAACATGTGATGAAGTGACCAAATGAATTTACCTTGGCTCAACCATAGACTGGCTCATAGTATTCAGTACAAAACATTAATCAACTATGCTACTAACCAAATATATCAAAGATTCAATCGACTATATATAAACCAAAGGATTAAAATTCAAGTTAGAATGTAGCTTTATATTTGGTACCATAGCAGTAGCTAAGGGCTTGAAATACATAATCTAAAATCCTTTTAAAATATTAACGACATACTTACCCTATCTGAGGAACACCTCATCTGGACTATGTGACACCTCTAGACCCAAGAAATAATGACATGTAAGAATCACTAGTTAAGAAACATGTAATAATTATAACACCCTTATCCCACATAAACATTTGACCATTTATCTCCTTATATAAACCCATCAGTGTCAATACATAAATTACAAATTATGTTGAAGTGACATTAATAGATTTTTGATATGTCGGATTACTGAGAGGGGGGGTCAATCAGTAATAGAGCAATTTAATCCTTTTTAACCATATAATCCAAGTGTTATATCAATGTATTATTATCATCCAATAACTGCAGAATAAATAAGCAATGAACAAATGAAGAATAATACACATACACAGTACACCAGTGTTTTGCGTGGAAACCCAAAGCAGGAGAAAACCATAGAATGATTTTTCTTATATGTCTTGAAGAATTACATTCATTAGAAGCACCAACTTCCTTTGTTTTTCAGCTGCAAATGGAAGGAGGCTCCAACCCCCTTGTTTCTCAGGCTACAACCTGAGGGAAGCTCCAACTACCCTATTCTCTAGCTACAACCAGAAGGAGGCTACAACCCCCTATGTTCTTCGACTACAACCAGAAGGTGGCTACAACCACCTATCATTTCCCCGTCCAACC
>ML789963.1:446110-492329 GCA_009831015.1 Picea engelmannii
AACAACCTGTAATCAACCTGTACCATAAACAAGTGCATCCAACCATGTACCAAGTATGTACCAATCATGTGTCAACTACTCATCAACTATGACTCATCAATATGTACCAACATAATCAACTATACACCTCATGTATGTGCCAATTCATCAACTACTTGTCTCAACCATGTACCCAACATGTACCTTAACCAAAAGCCCTCATTAATTTATTCATAAAAATATGATTTATAACTCTGTAATAGAATTGGTGCATATGATCACATACCTTCAAACCTTCCTTAACTTTCACAACAAGAGACTAGAATTTTCATCAAACTTTTCTTTAGTCTCACATGACTAGTTTGGGATTAGTCAACAACCCTAACTTGAAATAATAATAACTATGTACCTGTAATGAATAAAGATTTGAAAATAATAAACAATGTTCTTCAGTTTGTTTTATGCAATTTTTCCAGGTGGCACTACTTGGAACCTCTCAGAAAAGGAGTTATAGAAAAAAATGCCATACCTTGTTGAATTTTGGCTTATTCTAGAGATCGACCTTGTAGAGCGTGCCTCACACAAAATATTTATTGAATGGATCTGAAAATGTTACATGGAATACTACAGACTATACTCTAACCAACACATTCAGTCTTACTTAATTTGGATCTGTTATGAATAAGTTATGACATTTTTACCCGAAACACTTGTTTTAGACTAGTTTCAGGACTAGCCACAAACCCTATTTTCCACAGAGTGTAACTCCAAGAATACAATGACCCACAATCTGAATGTTTTACCATGGATACTTGGATATGTTTCCTCAATGGACTATCAATTTTACAATCTAAATCATTCTATAAAAAAACGTTATTGCGAAAATGGTAAGATGACCTGTAAATAACATACCTTAGAAAGCATCATCAAAAGGATTTATCTTCCCTTGAATTTCGTCCTTCTTTTCTTCACCTTTCCTCTAAAATTCGGCTCAGATATCCTTTGGTTACCTCAGTCACCTATAGATATTCAATATGCTCAAGTGTGATGTGAAATGAGAGATCCTTGCCTCTTATTTATACTCTCCAAGTAGCTTCCTTAAAAGCATCTGCTAGGTCACTTAACCCACTTCTAGGTCACTTAACCTATTTCTAGGTCACTTAACCCATTTTTAGGTCACTTAACCTATTTTCCTCATTTTTAGGGTTAACCACTTTCCATAATTAGAAAGTTCTCCATTTCTTTATCATTTAAATATTCCTCCTTGAATTTCTCACCTCACTTTATAATATTCTTTGATTTTGTCACTTCACTTTATTATTTAAATAATCCTCCTTGACTTTGTTACTTTTCTTTACCATTTAAATAATAATTTCTTCTTTGCAAGCTCTTTGACTTCTTTGACCTTTTGGGGCTTCAATCCTACATATGAGGGACCTCCAACTTCGTAACCCCATAACTCTCAAACCAAGAGGAGTTATATGGCATTCCACATACCACCAAAAATGGCATGACATGTACTATCCATATAGAATAATATTACCTACAAATATATCAAAACGCATACCATTATACATGAAACAACCTTGGGTCCATTACCCAAACCTTTGTGCTACTGGAATTCGCTATCAGACTTTCTTCAATGGTTGACATCAATGAAAACCAACCTTAATCAACAATCTCCCCCTTTTGCATTGATGGAAACACTCTAATGCAATACTGAAATCATTTCATGCAATAATGAAGTCATATCACTCATGCTCCCCCTGGAACCATGCCTCTATCCTCTGCATCTTTGTGACCATTGATCCTATTGTAATCATGCCTCTATCCTTTTCATCTGATAAATCTCTCCCCGTTTTCATCAATGGAAAAGGTATCTTTCCATATGGGTTCGCTCCCCCTAATTGAATTGTCCTCTTTATGGTGCTTCCTCGTGTACATCTACGACATATAAGATAAGCATTCAAAAGCATTCATTTTGGAGTATAAATAACTCTGAGTCTCTGGCGAAGATACTCAAAGGCTTCCCGTGGAAGTGGTTTTGTAAAGATGTCTTCCACTTGTTATTTTGTGCTCACATACTCAACTTTGATGTTCTTTTCTGCGACATGTTCCCATAGAAAGTGATACTTGATTGGAATGTGCTTCATCTTGGAGTGCATCACCGGGTTCTTTGAGATATTGATGGTGCTTGTATTATCACAATTGGTTGGAATGGGCTCATCATACTCAACCTGTATATCTGTCAGAGTTTGTTTCATCCAGAGAATCTATGTACAACATGTTGTTGCTGAAATATACTCTACCTCGGTTGTAGATAGAGATATTGATGATTGTTTCTTGCTTAGCCATGATACTAAACACTCACGCAAGTAGAATGGTGATCCACTAGTTCTTCTTCAGTCATCAATACAACCTGCCCAATCTGTATCTGTGTATGCAATAAGAGATAGATCCTTTCCTTTTGGATACCATAATCCAAACTCGTATGTTCCTTTGAGATATCTGAAAATCCTCTTCACTGCTAACACATGTGATTCCTTTGGCACTACCTGAAATCATGCATCCTATCCAACTTCCTCCTTTACATCTGGTCTGGATGTTTTCACATATAGTAGGCTACCAATCATTGACCTATATTGCCTCTGATTTGTAGACTTTGAATCATCATCTTTGCTTAACTTGAAACTAGTTTGCATGGGACTGATAACTGGTTTGCAATCTTCCATTTCGAACCTCTTTAGCATTTCTCTGATATACTTGGTTTGAGAAATAAAAATTCCTTGGTTTCTTTGACGTATCTGAAGTCCCAGAAAGTAGGATAGTTCTCCAAGTAATGACATTTCAAATTCATTTTGCATATCCTTTGCAAATTTTTGTCTTAACCTATCATCATCACTACCAAAAATAATATCATCAACATAAAATTCAATTAATGAAATACTATCTTGACTTACCTTGATGTAGAGGTTGTTGTCTGCACTTCCTTTTCTGAACCCTGCATGTTGTAGATATTTATCCAGTCTAGAGTACCATGCTTTAGGAGCCTGTTTTAGACCATGCAAGGTATTCTTTAATTTACACACATAATCTGCGTTTTGTGACAACTGAAATCCTTCTGGTTGTTCAATGTAGACTTCTTCTTCAAGTTCCCCATTCAGAAAATATGACTTTACGTCCATCTGATACACTTTAATATTTTTGGAGCATGCATAAGCTAAAAGAAATCGGATTTCTTCCATTCTGGCAATTGGGGCAAATGTCTCTTCAAAGTGGATTCCTTCAACCTGTGCATATCAATTACATACCAATATGGCTTTGTTCCTTGTAACCTGTCCATCTTCATTCAATTTATTCCTGTATACCCACTTTGTGTCAATCACATTCTTAGCCTTTGGTCTTGGAACCAATTCCCAAGTGTCATTTTTCTCTATTTGATCCAATTCTTCATCCATGGCCTTCTTCCAAAATTCATCATTATTGGCCTCTTTAAAATAGGTTGTTTCAATCGTAGATGTGAGTGTTAGGTGTGTTTTTTCTGGTGAATGGATTCTTCTTCTAGTCTCAACTCATGTGTCTTTGTTTCCAATAGTCTGATCTAAAGGATGATTCTTTTGTACTCGTCTGCTAGGTGTTTTTGGAGTTACTTGTTGAACTTTCTCTTTTGTTTTTGGAGTTACTTGTTGAACTTTCTCTTTTGTTTCTGTCGGATCCTCTTCGTCTTCCCCTTCTTTTTCATATTTTGTTTCTTCTTCGTAAATTTGATCCATTGATTAATTTTCTTCTTCCTTTAATTGTTGTCTACATGTTTCATCAATTGTTACGTTGATGCTTTCCACCACTTTGTTCAATCTCAGGTTGTAACGCTTGTATGCTTTTCTTGTACTTGAGTAACTAACAAGTACTCCTTTGTCCACACGAGAGTCAAACTTTCCCATTCTACCATCTTCTATTTTGATGTAGCATTTTCTTCCAAAAACTCTGAAGTGCTTTACATTTGTTGGTCTTCCTTTCCATAGCTCGTAAGGATTTTTTTCAGTGTTGTTTCTGAGCATTACCTTGTTTTGAATGTGAATTGTTGTATGCACTACCTATGTCCAAAAAACATCTGTCAATTTTGAATCCATTAGAATTGTTCAAGCCATTTCTTGTAGTGTCATGTTCTTTCTTTCAACAACTCCATTTTGTTGAGGTGTCCTAGCAACGAAGAATTGTTTTTTTATTCCATGACCGTTGCAGTATTCCATAAATTCCTTTGAATTGAACTCTCCTCCAGTATTAGATATCAAGCATTTGATTTTTGAATCCATTTCATTTTCAACCATTTCCTTGTAGATCTTGAAGTTTTCAAAAGTTTCTGACTTATTCTTGAGAAATAAAACTGCAGTCATTCTTGTATAATCATCAACTAATAACATAAAGTATTTCTCACCTTTTAATTTGAATATTGAATATTCCTTGGCCTTGTCGTTGAATATTCCTTTGATTTGAACATGGTCTTTGTTTGCTTTCCTTGTTGACAATTCTTTCATAAAGTGTTGATGGGTTTCGTGTTCTAGGGCATTTCTCTGACTGCTTCTCTTTTGTTGACTTTGACAAGGTTATCAAAATGAATGTGACCCATTCTTCTGTTCCATATCCAACTTTCATCTTCCTTTCCTAGACAACACTTTTCATTTCCAATTTCACTTAACACATATATGTTGCTTGAAGTTCTCGTAGCTGTAGCAATCAATTTTCTTGAACCTTCTTTTCTTATCTCGCACTTTTGTGAATCAAAAGTAACTTTATGACCTTGGTCACACATTTGACTCACCCTTAGAAGATTATGTTTCATATCTTCTACTAGTATAACATTTTTTGCCTTTGTATTCTTGTTCCCAATTATGGTTGTGCCCTTTCCAATGATTTGGTCTGAATCATCATTTCCGAAGGAGACTGATCCATCTCTTTCCTTTCGTAACGTAAGAAACTTGTCTCTGTCACCTGTCATGTGTTTTGAACACCCACTATCAACATACCAACCATGTTTCTTCTTCTTAGCTTGTAGAGTGAGTGTGCATTCTTCATTGCTATACTGATCCAGATTTCTTATCCATGTCCTTTTTTGAGGTTCCTGTCTGTGACTATTGTTATTATGTTTCGGTTCTCTAGGAGGGATTGTCATTCTTCAATCTTTGGCCATGTGTCCAAAAATTTTACATTTGTAACATTCCACTTCAGTTCTCAAAGATTTAAACATGTTGTAACTTATTTTTTGTGTTTCACTAGGCCTTCTTGGATAACCCCTTTGTGTATGACTTTCAAAAAAAAAATTGTTCCTATTGTTAGCTCTGCAATTCACATCTTTATGGCCAAAATTATTACATGCATAACATAAACCAAAAATGATAGTTTGATACCTGGGAGTTGAAGATCTTTTGAAAGGAGGTACTCTTATGAATTCTTATTCTTCCTGAGGCCTATTTGTTGGTTGTTGATTCTGAAATCTGAATCTTCTTGGTGGAGGAATGTCCATGTATTCTTCCTTGGATATATTCATATCCCCCTTGATTGTTTCTGCAAAGCTTTTTGGATATGTTTCTTTATATGTTGTTTTGGAGCTTGATCCTTTTTCTGTCTGATTGTATCCAAGTCCAGACTTATCATGACGAGATTTTTGACTGTTGATAGTGTCATCCAAAACTTTTGAGTTGTTCTGTATACTTTTCTTTTGAAGATCATTTCTTAATGTGACAATCTCTGCTTCCAAATTTCCAATGATCTTGTCTTTTTCTTCTAGTTGTTCTTTGAGTGCTTCCTCAATTATTTTATCTTCTTCTATTTGAACCTTCAAATTTGTGATCATTTTTTCTAGTTATTGAGTGTCTTCTTTCTTGTCTAGTTATGTTTGTAGTTATTTGTTTTTCTTCTTTTCTCTTATGATAACTTCTATGGAACACATTAATTCCTCTCGGTAGTCAACTTCTGCCTCTTCAATTTCTTCTTCGAATTCTTCATATTCTTCTTCGGCTTCTTCATATTCTTATTCGGAGTCATCTTTATCAGAGTCTTCTACTGACATGAATAGAACTCTTTATGTCTCACTGTCACTGACTTCATCTTCATCTGATGATGAGATGTCTTCTTTGGTGCATAATTTTTTCTTTAAAAAATTGTTTGTGGTTCTTTTTCCTTTATATGTTTGTTTTCCTTTTGAGTAACATTCATCATTTCTATTTTTCTTATAAGGACATTTGTTATCAAAATGACCAATACCATCATAATTAAAACAAATTAAAGGAAACTTACCTCTATACCTATCGTCGGTTCCCTTGTTCAATCTTTTGACAAAGTTGGCCACTTCTTCATCATCTTCCGAGAGATCATTGTTGCTACTATGTTCTTATTTTTGCCTTCCCTTTTTCTTTGACTTTTTGGATGCTTTTAAGGTTGTTTCTTTTATATCTGGATTTTCCTGTTCAGTTCTCATTTTATATGTTGTGAAGATTCCATGTAATTCGTCCATGCTTATTGAGCTTAGATCTGATATTTCTTCTAGTTCTAATATCTTAGGGTCAGATCTCATAGGAAGAGATCTTATTACTTTTTGAACAATTACAGATTCTTTGATTTCTTCCCCAATCGTATGATTTCATTTACTATTTCATCAACTCGTAAAAAGTAAGTTGTTATATTCTCATCTTCCTTCATCTTAATTTGTTCAAACTGACCTCTGTAAGTTTGAAGCTTTGTTGCTTTGACTTTTGAATATCCTTCATAAATATTTTGAAGTTTGTCCCAAATCTCTTTAGCATATTTACATTGTGCAACTTTGGTGAATATAGTATCACTAAGACCATTCAGAAGTGCATTTTTGTCTTTGGAATTATTCTGACCAAGTTTCACTACTTTGTCATTTGTTGCAGGAACTATTAGTTTTGTGTATCCATCTACAATTGATTTCCAAATTTCAAATCCATGTGCATGTATATATGTTTTCGTCCGTATGCTCCAAAATGCATACTTATGTCCATTGAACTGTGGTATTCCATTTTTATACAAGTTGTTTCCCTCCATGATCTACCTTTCAGTGGTTAAACTGATTTCTGAAGGAACCTCATCTGATACCAATTGTTGGATTACTGAGAGGGCGGGTGAATCAGTAATAGAGCAATTTAATCCTTTTTAACCATATAATCCAAGTGTTATATCAATGTAGCATTATCATCCAATAATTGCAGACTAAATAAGTAATGAAAAAATGAACAATCATACGCATACATAGTACACCAGTGTTTTACGTGGAAACCCAAAGTGGGACAAAACCACAGAAATATTTTTCTTATATGTCTTGAAGAATTACATTCATTGGAAGCACCAACTTCCTTTGTTTTCCAGCTACAACTGGAAAAAGGGTCCAACCCCCTTTTTTCTCAGGCTACAACCTGAGGGAATATCCAACTCCCCTATTCTCTAGCTACAACAAGAAAGAGGCTACAACCCCCTATGTTCTCTGGCTACAACTGGAAGGTGGCTACAACCACCTTTCATTGCCCCATCCAACTGCCTTGAAGTAGAAGTAGAATGATGGAACCACTTTCACACTACCATTGTGAGATATATCATTGTAAACCTGTACCAATAAACCTGAACCATGCATCAACCTGTACCTCAACATGTAATCAATTTCTACCATAAACAAGTGCATCAACCATGCACCAACCTATACCAGACAACATGTAATCAACCTGTACCATAAACAAGTGCATCCAACCATGTACCAAGTATGTACCAATCATGTGTGAACTACTCATAAACTATGACTCATCAATATGTACCAACATCATCAACTATACACCCCATGTATGTGTCAACTCATCAACTACTTGTCTCAACCATGTACCCAACATGTACCTTAACCAAAATCCCTCATCAATTTCATCATAAAAATATGATTTGTAACTTTGTAATAGACCTAGTGTATATGATCACATACCTACAAACCTTCATTAACTTTCACAACAAGAGACTATCATTTTCATCAAACTTTTCTTTAGTCTCACATGACTAGTTTGGGATTAGTCAACAACCCTAACTTGAAATAATCACAACTATGTACCTCTAATGAATAAATATCTAAAAATAGTACACAATGTTCTTCATTTTGTTTTATGCAATTCCTCTAGGTGGCACTACTTGGAACCTCTCATAAAAGGAGTTATAGCATAAATGGCATACCTTGCTGAATTTTGGCTTATTCTAGAGAGAGACCTTGTAGAGAGTGCCCCACACAGAATGTTTGTTGAATGGATATGAAAATGTTACATAGAATACTACAGACTTTATTCTAACCAACACATTTTTTCTTACTGAATTTGGATTTTTTATGAAGAAGTTATGACGTTTTTACGCCAAACACATGTTTTAGACTAGTTTCAAGACTAGCCACAAACCCTATTTTCCACGGAGTGTAACTCCAAAAATACAATGCCCCACAAGCTTAATATTTTACCACAGATACTTGGATATGTTTCCTCAATTTCCTATCAATTTCACGGTCTAAATCATTCTAGAAAAAAAGTTATTGCGAAAATGGTGAGATGACCTGTAAATAACATACCTTAGAAAGCATCATCAAAAGAATTTATCCTCCCTTGAACTCCAACCTTCTTATTTTCACCTTCCCTCTGAAATTCAGGTTATATATCCTTTGTTTACCTCATTCACCTATATATATCCAATATTCTCAAGTGTGGTGTGAAATGAAAGAGCCTTTCCTCTTATTTATACTCTCCAAGTAGCTTCCTTAAAAGCATCTTCTAGGTCACTTAACCCACTTCTAGGTCACTTAACCTATTTCTAGGTCACTTAACCCATTTCTAGGTCACTCATCTTATTTATAGGTCACTTAATCTATTTCTAGGCCACTTAACCCATTTCTAGTTCACTTAACCTATTTTCCTCATTTTTAGGGTCAACCACTTTCCATAATTAGAAAGTTCTCCATTTCTTTATCATTTAAATATTTCTCCTTTACTTTGTCACCTCACTTTATAATCTTCTTGGATTTTGTCACTTCACTTTATTATTTAAATAATCCTCCTTGACTTTGTCACTTTTCTTTACCATTTAAATAATAATTTCTTCTTTGCAAGCTCTTTGACTTCTTTGACCTTTTGGGGCTCCAAGCCTACATATGAGGGTCCTCCAACTTCGTAAGGTTGTAACTCTCAAACCATGAGGAGTTATGTGACGTTCCACATACAAAAATAAATGGAATGACATGTACTATCCATATAAAATAATATCACCAGCAAATATATCAAAATTGACACCATTATACATGAAACAACCTTGTGTCCATTACCCAAGCCTTTGTGCTACCGGAATTCGCTACCGGACTTTCTTCAAGGGTTGAAATCAATGACAACCAACCTTAATCAACATGATATTGATAGTTATTTATTATAGAGCTTGTTATCAAGAGTGGGAAATGGATACACATTTAAATGCTTTTAATTATATGGAGTATAATAATATTCATTGGTTTTTGGTGTTCAAATTATTTTCAATTCATTGTTAGATCAAGTACATAAAAAATGATACATGGAAAAGTATACGGGGTGAAGACATTACATTATCCTACCATTTCTTTGGATATACCATGACTTCTATATGCATTGGAAAACACTTTAGCTCCATAAAATGTGTTACAAGGTAAGGTACATGGGTACATTATGGTATCATGCCTTTGTTTTGGATCTTCTATTCCTTCTATATGTTTTGAAAAACACTTGAACCATTAAAATTAACTTTTCATTGGATCATTAGTTAGTATAAACCCTTCCATTGACACTTGCAATGTGTATAATCCCCTAGATTCTTAGCTCTTTGGGGATGCAATAGGTGCTCCAATTTAATCTATGGATTCCTTTGAAACTTCTACATTAGACCATAGGAGGTTGTGAGTAGTTGTGTCAACATGTCATAATATTTATTAGAAGGAAGCCAACATGAGTAGAAATAAAAGTGTATTTGTGACAAAGTCAACAGAAAACTTCAAGTTGGCTTGAAGGCCACTGGTGGTCTTACATTCAACCTAGCTAGATTTCAAGTTTCTTGGATACCCTTTGCATTACAAGATTCACCTAAATAGATTTGTGAGGTGGTGGTCCATGAGTTGTGTTATCACATAGGGTTGTCAAGAGTCGTATGTATTTGTTGTGAATACCTAAATTCGTATATTTTCCCTGCCTCTCTCCTTTTCACAGGCTATATCTTGAAGTTTTTCCCTTTCAACTATTGAAGTCGTTTTGTTTGCCCCTTTTTGTTTGAACGCCCTGGTTCCCCTTGATTTCTTACCCCAAAGAAGTTTTGGCTCGAAACCTTTATGTTTTTCCCTGAGGATGAACACTCGCCTCTTTTGTTTCAGTCTCTGTTCTCTCTGTTTTCCCCAGTCCACAACAAGTCACCCAATTCTTTGTTTTCACGGGCCGCAGCCATGAGCACAAAGTGCAACACTCAAAGTGATTCATTGTGGACTCGAATAAAAAAAAATGCAAAGTTCAGTTTTCAACGACAAGAATTCCATGTGAAGTTCAGATTAGTGGTTCGTGGGCATCCAGAATCTCAAAATTGTGTGAAGTATAGTGCAAGAGAAAAGGTCTGAAGTCAAACATCAAGAAAATGTTCAATCTCGACCATCAGATCTCATTGGGAGAGATCGACGGTGGGAAACTATTGTGGAAATCGGGACTCTGAAATATTGTAAGAATTATTCATCCAAAAGGTCTGAGGTCCAAAGTGTCGAAGTGTCGATGTGTCGAAGTGCCAAAATATCTTAAGTGCAGAAGTCTCGAAGTGAATCTGGACCATCGATCTGGGGAGGCCATGCGGTCACAGATCATTCATTTCAGGATTTTCCTCTGGGGGATTTTTCATGTTTCACTTTTGAAGCTTCTAAATCCTGAAGTACGAAGTAAATATTAGTCGTTGATCTACAAGATCCACGTATCATCAAATCTATAACTTCATATAGAATCATTTGGGGAAAATGAGGTTTGAAAATTGAAAACTTCAAAGCCTGAATTGTGAAGCAAATCGCGGTCGTCGATTTGAGAAGGAGTAGATCTGATCCGTCGATCTAAAATCATCAGAGATGATCCATTGATCAAAGGGCCTCATCCGAGATTGCAATATCAATTTTCACACTCCATTGCAGGGTCGGAAGGTGCTCGAGCTTTAAAATTTGGAGGGCGGGCCGCAATTGGAACCACGGTTTTGAGAAGGTGATATGTGGAAGAAGGCGGTGGATGATGGGCCCAAAAGCGGTGTGATTCCAAACTTCTTTTGATGGCCCACAATCACGTTCTCATATACCATCCTATCCAAGAGCATCATGTGGCCTCCCACTGAGCTTTAAGTCTTGTTGTGATAAAGAGAAAGTGGCAGTTAATAGAAGGAAGGAGTGGTGGTTGAAACCTCATCTCACTCCATAAATGGAAGGCGTGGAGGATTCGGTAGTGGAAAATAGCTCTGTCAACTCAAGGTACCCCTGTGGAAAGAATTTCCTTCAGACCCATGTCGATCTGAGCTCACTTCTGACAGAAGGATGCACACTCAGTCTGACAGAAGAAATCGCAGACGAAAGGCCTTGAATGTAATGGAAAGATCGTGCCCCTGGTGATCATGGACAATTCTGAGTATAAATGTTTCAATTTGATATTTTTGTATGGTCATCAACTGGTTGAGTAGAGCTCCCTATCTTGTAATATTTTGATGCCAGAGCTATTCTCATTAATAGAAGTCATCCTCTTATCATCTCTCTGTAAAAAATTTGCTAAAACACTCAAGCATGGAGGATCTAGTCGAGGGTTGTGATGCTATTATAATGTAGGTTTGATTACAGTGGTATCATGACCAGTTTTAGTCATCTCCCCTGTTATCTTATTTCTCCTCAAACTGAAAGGCTCGGGCATGAAGGATCCAGTCGAGTTGTTGTAGTTTCATCGTGATGTAGGTTTGATCATTATGTTGTTGTGATTGTGTTCCTGCGACATATTTTATTGTCTGAAGCTTGATTTCAAGAGCGTTATTGAGCCTGAGTTTTTCTTCACCAAGCTGCTTGAAGGTCGGATGCCCATAGTTGACTTGTACACTTTCTCACTAAGTCTTCCTTCTGCTCACCCTTAAACTCAATTCACTGACTGAAGTTAATGAGGCCCTCACTTCCTTGTGCATTGTCTGCCCAGTTTCTGTGTTGAAATCATTCCTGTATCAAGTTTAGTCCATTTGACCTCCATTCATAAATCAAGCATCCACCAAACTTTCTGATGGATACTGGGCTTACCCTCCCGCAATCTGAGGGTGACTCTCAATGATAAAATCCATGGCATCGTCGTTGGGGAACAAATTGAAGACATTTCCCTAGGTAAGAACGAAAAAGAAGTTCTAATTCTAAAGGTGCATCAGATATCACTGACTTGAATATTGTAGCTTGCACCTGGCGACTCCACTGTTTCATTTTTGGCTCCTAAACGCAGACACACGAGGTCTACTCCACAACTGCCTCTAGCAACACCTGAAGTTGACCCAGAGAAAATTATCAGAAAAGGAAAGACCCCTCAAGAAGGGATTGCGACTATTGTATCAGGTGATTCTAGTAATTTACAAGATCCTTATTTAAAAACTCTAGTAGTTGCTTCTGATTCTCCTATTTTACTGTCTATTGGATTCCCAAAAGTTTAAATTTTGGGAGTTTTCATGTTGATTTATCCCCTCCTAGTCTCGGTTTAGAAGGAGAAATCTTTGACACCCCATTTCTCCTAAAATTGTAAAGTGGTTTAAACCCATGAACTTAGAAGACTTTCCCATTACGGGCTTTACTACTCCTCCTATTAAGGCTTTACTATTAAGGCTTTAACACTTGTTCCTTAGAACCCCATATATTTCTCCCCCAACACTCAGTTGTTCCCTCTTTATCCTGGAAACACGGTTCTAGTCTCACTTTTCTAAGCTTCATCTTCCCTTGTTTCTCCTCCAGTTCACATCCCAATGGAAAGTGTTAATCCCCCTAGAAATAGGATGGATTCCATAGTGGCTGCTAGATGCACCCCTCTTATTTTACATCATCCTCTGAATTCTCTCCTAGCTGGTGGCTACCTTAAGCAGTTTCCCAAGTTCATGGGTGAGGGAGACATAACTGCAGAAGAGCACCTTGCAGCCTTCTATAATTATGCAGATAATTATGTCATTGTGAATGAAGATGTATGCATGACATTTTTTGTGCATAGTCTTGATGGTGAGGCTAGGAAATGTCTTAGGGGCTTGGCTCCTAGATCTATTGATGGGATTGAATCCCTAGATGATGCATTCTTAAGACATTGGGGGGATAAAAAATATTTCCTTTACTATATTACAGAGGTTGGGTCACTTAAGAAAGAAGAAGGGGAGTATGTTTCTAACTTCTCAAAGAGGTTTAATAAAATTCCCATTGAGATTAAGCCTACATAAACCTCTGCCAAAATTACTTATGCTAGTGCTTTCGACCCTGAGTTCTGCCTCCTGTTGAGAGAAAGAAGAGATACCTCCTTGGATAATATGAAATATGCGGCCCTTGAGGTAGAGTCCAATATATTGGCAGTTGACAAACTTAGGATCAAGGTTGATAGAGACAGAAGAAAAGGGAAGGTTGAAGCTTCAATCTCTGGTTCTTTTTTTTCCCACCCTCAAGTAAATGAATTGACCAAGCTGGTAAAATCACTTTTTGTTGAGGTGGAAAGGTTGAAGTTGGAATGAAAGAAAAACTATAGGAATCCCCCAAATGTTGATAATATGGGTAACTTCAAAAGACCAAATAATGCCCCTCAGATCATCCAGAGAGACCAAAGAAACAAGAATAGGGATGATAAGAAAATTCAAGCTCCTCTCCAAAATAACCTGGTTACTAATGAAGAAGGAGAATAAGAAGATGTTGATACTGAAATCCATTGTCTTGGAGACACCTCCTCGGTTCCTCATCTAACCCAATCTGCATATGAAGAGTCTTTCATGGATAGCCAACTTAATGAGCTGAGCAAGGGGGAAGGGACCAACAACAATCCAAATAGATATAGCCTGAGGTAAAAGAAGAAAGAAGGGAATCTTGATATTTCCTATTAGCCCACTAGAGAAGAGAAGCTTGCTAAAGAGGTGGTAGGCAGCAGTAAATAAAGGGAGGCACTAACCCCCCCACCAGTGGTCAAAAGCCCTATCCCATAAGTGAAGGCGATTTTGAAGCCTCCCTCCTCTTTTAGCTTTGAGCATGAGATTCAAAATATTAGGATCCTTGTACCTCTTTCAGAGTTAGTCAAGCATGAGGGTTTCAAAAGGTGCCTCTCTAAAGTGTTGCAGCCTAAGCCTTCATCTCATTCCACAGACTTAGTCAACCTCCAAGATGAAAAACCAACTGTCATACTAGGACCTTTGGTAGAGGATAGAGATGATTCCTCCCCTCCTTTTTATAAATCATTAAATATTCATGACAAATTGTTGCACAACTGCTTGATGGATTCAAGAGCATATCACAATCTTATGCCTAAAATTGTCATGGATGAGCTTGGGTCGGAGGTTACAAAAACCTACCACAACCTGTATTCATTCGATTCTAGGAAGGTGAAATGCCTCGGGGTTATTAAGGACATGGTTGTCTCCTTTTTCCAACTGTCAATGAAGAGTGTGGTCATGGATATAGTGGTAGCTGATGTCCCCCCTAAGTTTGGGATGCTCTTATCTAGATCATGGATCAAAATACTGGGGGGGACTTTGCAGATGGATCTATCACATTCCACCATTCCCTTGTTTGGAGGGGAGCATAGAAGGATTTATTGATAAGCACAACTTTCTTACATTATTAGTGATGAATCAAATCCCATCAACCACCCCATTTTCTCATTTGATATTGATTTGGGAACCAACATATTACATCTCACTAATACTCCTCAACCACCTATCGAAATAATAAAGTAACAAGTTACCTTTTGTGAAGATCCTCCCCCCCATGTCATTGTTTGGAAAAAACAATTTGATGGAGCCTCTTCTAGGGAAGATGTTGGTGTTGGAGTAGTTTTTATTTCCCCCACCCAAGAGACCATATCTCTGTCTTGCAAGTTGGAATTTGAAACAACAAACAACGTGATAGAATATGAGGCTCTTGTTTTTGGTTTGAGAGCTTCCAAAGACATGAAGATTGAGGAGCTAGCAGTGTTTGGGGATGCTAAGTTGATTGTTCATCAAGTCAGAAATTGGTATCAGGATAAGCATCCCAGGTTAAGGGCCTACAGAAATGAAGTCTGGGATATGATTCACAGTTTCTTCTTGGCTTTTAATATCTCATTTGTTCCAAGGGAGGAGAACTCTGTGGCAGATTCCTTGGCGGTCTCAGTAAGTAATTTCAAGGTCCCTTTTCCCCCAAAACTCAAGTATGAGGTGGAGATAAAATACAGACCCTCTATTCCTGACAATATCAAACATTGGAAGGTCTTTGAAGATGATATTCAAATAAAAAATTTCCTTGAGACTATGGATGAATTTTCTAATATGTATATTGATCTGGATCAGGATTCTAAGGAAAATCCTCATGCTGGTGTTTTTATGGATAAAATTGCTAACCATCATATTGTTTAGTTGCCTAGCAATCATATTCCAAAGGGGCTTGTCCCTTTACAGAGATTGTTTGACAAAAATGATTTTGTTGTAAAGGTTGAAGGATCAACTGAAGAGGTTGATGTTACTGAATACAATCTAGGAACAGAAGAGGATCCCAAATGTGTCAAATTGTCCAATAGTCTGTCAAAGGAGAAAAGGGATGAGTATATCAAACTTTTGAAAGAGTTTTCTAATGTGTTTTCTTGGACATATGAGGATTTGAGAACATATGACACCAACATCATTCAACACAAAATCCCTTTGAAAGAAGACGCCAAACCTTTCAAGCAGAAGCTCAGGTAGATAAACCCCATGTTGCTTATGATTATGGAAAAGGAAGTGAAGAAGCTACTAGATGCACGAATTATTATCCCCTTGAGATTTTCAGAGTGGGTGGCTAATTTGGTTCTTGTGAGGAAGAAGAATGGAGAAATATGGTTGTGTGCCGATTTCAGAAATTTGAACAGAAGCTCCAAAAAGGATAATCACCCCTTTCCGAAAATGGATCACATTTTGTAGAGAGTGACTGGTTCGTCTAGGATGTCTATGGTCGATGGATTCTTTGGTTACAACCAGATCTTCATCTTTCCTAAATATAGAGAGAAGATGGCTTTCACTACTCCTTGGGGCACATTCATGTATGCTAAAATTCCCTTTGGCTTGATAAATGCAGGAGCAACCTTCCAGCAAGCCATGGACATCGCCTTCATTGGGGGAAAGGAAAAATTTGTAGTCATCTATATCGATGATATCAAAGTATGCTCCAGGTCTAATAAAGAGAATTTTCATCATCTGAAGAAGGTTTTCCTGAAATGTAGAAGGTTTGGTATTTCTCTCAATCCTAAGAAGTCTTTATTTTCCATGCAAAAGGGAAAATTGTTGGGGCATATTGTGTCAGCTTAAGGGGTGAATATTGATCCAATCTGAGTAGAGGCCATCCAGTCCTTATCTTTTCCCAGATCCAGAAAATAGGTTCATTTTTTCTTGGGTAAAATCAACTTTCTGAGGAGGTTCATTTCCAATTTCGTTGAGTTGGTTAAATGCATTACAGCCATGCTCAGAAATGGGAATGAAGTGAAATGGATTGTTGAGTCCAGAAATTATTTTGAAAAAATCAAGAAATCTTTGACTGAATCACCTATGCTCGTCAGCTCTTGACTATTCTAAAGAATTTATGATATTTTCTTTTGCTTCATCTAATACACTAGTTTTAGTTTTGCTACAATGAAATGCAGAAGGGTTGGAGTAGCCTATTTCCTTTTTCAGTAGAGCACTGAGAGATTCAGAAATGAGATATGATATTATGGAGAAGCAATCTTATGCTTTGGTGAAAGACCTCAAGGATTTCAAGATCTATATTCTACATTAAAAAATTATTGCATATGTCCCCTCAGCCTTAGTAAAGGAGATTCCAATCCGACCTGATATTGATGGGAAAAGAAGCAATTGGACAGCCAAAATTATGGAGTTTGACCTGGAAATAAAACTCACCAGATTGGTGAAAGGCCAAGGTTTAGCCAGGTTACTGGTTGAATCGAATTGCAAGGCATTGGGGGTAAATTTCATGAATATAGACTCAGAAAATCAACAAATTGAGATTGTTGGTGAAGACCATCATGTCAGCCCCAACTTAGCAAGATGCACCTGGTATAAAGACATCATACACTTCCTGCAAAATTTGAAGCCTCCTGATGGTTTGGAAAAAAACAAGGTGAGAGCTTTGAAACTCAAAGCAATCAAATATTGTATCATTGATCAGGTTTTATACTAGAAGGATCCTCTAGGAGTCTTGTTGAGGTGTCTAGACTCACAAGAATCCCAAAGAGCTATGACTGATTTCCATGACAGTTCATGTGGAGGACATCATTTTTGGAGGACCACAACTTATAAGATCCTCAAAGCTGGGTATTTATGGCCCACCCTTTTCACTGATGTTTGTGCAAATATTAGAGCATGTGCCAAGTGTTAGAAGTTTGTTGGAAAGCAACAGCTCAAATCTTTGCCTTTGAAACATGTAATGGTTTCTGGACCTTTTCAGCAGTGGGGTCTCGACTTCATTGGAAAGATCCACCTAGCCTCAAGTGGTCAACACATGTGGATCTTGACCTCCACTAACTATTTTACCAAATGGATGGAAGTCGTCCCTATAAGGAGTGCCTCCCACAAGGTGATCATAAATTTCCTTGAAGACATCATGTCCATATTTGGTTGTCCAAACAGGATTGTTACAGACAATGCTGCCTCTTTCAGAGTCAAGCCATTAATTGTTTTCTGCGAGTAGTATGGGATTACATTAGTACATTCTACTCCCTACTACCCTCAGGGAAATGGTTTAGCAGAGTCTTCTAACAAGAGCCTTGTAAAGATCATCAAGAAGTTGTTAGAAGACAACAAGAAATCCTGGGATTCAAAGATGAAGTTTTCATTATGGTATAACGGGGTTACAACCAAAAGGTCATTGGGTATTTCTCCTTTTCAACTGGTGTAGGGGGTGGAGGCTATTTTTCATGCTCAGCTTTATTTACCTGTGGAAAAATTATTTCAGGACTATCAAGGGGAGCCTAATGATATGATCAAGAGGATACTGCAGTTGGTAGAAGTGCAACAGACCAAGGAGAAGTTGCTTGATAAAGCACAGGATCATCATTAGAAGATAAAGTGAGCCTTTGACAAAAAGACAAGCAAGGAGGATTTCCAGCAGGGGGATCTGGTGCTAAAATGGGATGCACCCAAGAAGGCCAAAGGAAAACATGGTAAATTCAAAGCCTTATGGGTTGGTCCCTTCAAGATTTCCGAGGTATTCCCAAATAACACTTATAAATTGCAGAACTTGGAGGATTCTGAGGTTTTGGGTGACCCTGTAAATGGTCATTTTCTGAAGAATTTTTTTGTTTAGGCCATGACCGGATTTCCACCATTGTAAATAACACTCTCGTTTTTTGTTTTTTTTAGTTTCATTTTTAATAAGAGACTCCATAACCCAATAACTAAGGTGCTAGAGCTGCGCGTTCTTGGCATCTCTCAGGGATCCTGCCATCCCCTGTGGAGAAAAATGTTATCACATAGGGTTTTCAAGAGTCGTATGTGTTTTTTGTGAATACCTAAATTCATATATTTTCCCTGCCTCTCTCCTTTTCACAGGCCAGATCTTGAACTTTTTCCCTTTCGACTATAGAAGTCATTTTTGTTTACCCATTTTTGTTTGAATGCCTTGGTTCCCCTTGATGTCTTACCCCAAAGAATTTTTGGCTCAAAACCTTTCTATTTTTCCCTGAGGATGAACACTCACCTCTTTTGTTTTAGTCTCTGTTCTCTTTGTTTTCCCCAGTCCACAGCAAGTTTCCCAAGTCCTTTTTTGCACAGGTCGCAGCCATGAGCACAAAGTGCAACACTCAAATCGGTTTGTTATGGACTCGAATCAAACAACCAAGCAAAGTTCAGTTTTCAATGGAAAGAATTCCACGTGAAGTTCATATTAGTGGCTCGCGAGCATCTAGAATCTCAAAATTGTGTGAAGTATAGTGCCAGAGAAAAGGCCCAAAATCAAAGATCAAGCAAAGGTTCAGTCTCGGTCGTTAGATCTCATTGGGAGAGATCGACAGTGGGAAACTATTGCGGAAATTGAGACTCTGAAAGATTGTAAGAATTATTCATCCAAAAGGTCTGAGGTCTGAAGTGTCTAAGTGTCAACGTGCTGAAATCTTTGAAGTGTCAAAGGCCCAAAGTGAATATGGACAATCAATCTGCGGAGGCCATGCAACCGCAGATCATTCATTTCAGGATTTTCCTCTGGGGGATTTTTCATGTTTCTCTTTTGAAGCTTCTGAATCCTGAATTACAAAGTAAATCTTAGTCATTGATATGAAAGAACCACACGTCATCATATCTATAGCTTTGGATAGAATCATTTGGGGAAAATGAGGTTTGAAAATTGAAAACTCTGAAGCCCGAATCACGAAGCAAATCGCGACTATCAATTTGAGAAGGAGTAGATATGATTCGTCGATCTAAAAGCGTCAAATCTAAGTAATTGATAAAAGGGAATCATTTGAGATCGCAATATCAGTGATCACACTCCATTGTAGGGTCAAAAGGTGCTCAAGCTTTAAAATTTGGAGGGTGGGCCGCAGTTGGAACCACATTTTTGATACGGTGATATGTGGTAGAAGGCGGTGGATTATGAGCCCAAAAGCGGTGTGATTCCAATCCGCTTTTGACAACCCACAATCACGTGCTCATATAGCGTCCTATCCAAGAATAGCACGTGGTCGACCCCTGAGCTTTAAGACTTGTTACGATACCGAGAAAGTGGAATTTAATAAAAGGAAGGAGTGGTGGTTGAAACCTCAACTCACTTTATAAATGGAAGGCATGGAGGAGCCAGCCGTGGAAAACAGAGTTGTCAGCCCGAGTGTTGTGGGTGGGAAATCCCTCCTATAGACTAGAACTAAGGATTTAGTCATGCATGCAGAAAATGACCATTTAAAGGCCTCTACTTTTTTCCTATTCTCCCAACACAAAACCCCACATTCATGCAATACAAAGGTGCAAACAAGATTAGGTAATTCTACCTTAAATCCTTCATTTGATGTCGATCCCTTCACTTTCACTCGCTCCTTGAATGCAAGCCTCCTCCCAAAGTTGACCTACATTCACACATGGACAAACAGAGAGATGAAAACATGCATTTCATATACTAATTGCTAGGTTAGATGTGACAATATCATGAAATAAATACACAATTTGAACACATGATATGGTGGGACGAAAAAAGTATTCCTTTTTGTATTAATCTTCATAAGAGTAAACTTTACAATATGTGGTTAGCACTGATCCTTGAATTTGGTCCTGGGCTACTCTTCAATTGTGCTCCAACTGCTTCTGTATATGCTTCTCCTCACACAATAGTTTCAAAAGTTGAGGCTAGGGGAATGTTAATTCGGGTAGAGTTTCTTTACTATGATTTTCCTCCTTTCAAATGGGACCCCTAACCCTGCTTTTACTAGCCATACATGGTCGAAAGGTTTAGTTAACTTACCCAAAATTGTGTGTTCCTTCAACAACTTTCCATTTTTCGTGCTTTTGTAGGTACACGCGGCTGTAATGGGCCAGCTAGCGTGTACACGTGGGTTGTAGTGGATCAGGGTGCGTGGGCCTTTAAAAAGGGTGTTTTTAAGAAGAGTTGTTCAGTACTGGCTTGGCAAAGAAGGAATATGAGATGGATTGATGTCAGGTAAGCATGTCTAGTGAAAATTAGGGTTATAACAGATGCCCCCTAATGTGTGAGGTCAGAAGAGAATATGATGGCCGAAATAAATTATCAATCTTTATCAGCATACCAAACCAGTGAACCCGGGACCAGAATACAGGAGGTGCCATCTGCAAAATAACAAATGTCTCACCGAGGCGGGCATACCCATGCTCGGAATGAAATAAAATAATGGCTACCAATCAAATACATTGTAGATCCATGTCATATAACTATATAAAGTGTAGTCGTGAGCAATACACAATGGATCTACATCTCAAAATAAAAAATATATACATGTATAGTATCCATCTTCTAGAAGTTGATAAGGCCTAATGGCGGGAGATGAGGTCTTCAGAGCTCGAGCATCTACTTCAAAATCTTCAAAACTTGGGTAGGAGTGTAATATGAGTGTATGACTTCACTACCTAGAGGTCTTTGATGGCTCGTCGGTCATGGACTAGAGGATCTTGATGATTAGACTGGAGGCTTCATTGACTTCGAACAAAGACTTGATTGGACTTTCAGGATGGTCGGGCATGAGGGAAAGAGACAAACTGCAGAGGGGTCGAATCAGGCTTGGTAAAAACTTCCCTTGGACAATAGCACGACAAATGATGAGACTCAGGCAACATGGAATTGACATAAGTTCACGATGTAGGAGGCAACGCAAACTCTCCATATGTTTGGAAGAATAACAAAACGGAGGAGGACACAGCTTTATGTAGCGAGAACAGTTTTCTAAGGTCATATTAAATCCCAGATCTTGAAGAACAAACAGAAGGATGTGCTTTGTCCAAGGGAGACTCATTGTCCTGCCAATAAAAAGAAAATACTTTTCCCTTCCTCTTTTTGGGGTATATTTGATTATTTTTTGTCTTTTTCAATAATTCTGGAAAGATTGAAAAAGAATAAAAGAATGCTACGTTACAAAGGAGGAATGAGTGTCGCAAACATGCTAGCTTTAGACGCAAGGACAAGACTGATTTTCAACGCAAGGACACTCAGAAAAAACGCTCCAGGGGTCAAGGTGTCAAGACGTAGAGGCAAAGTGCTATAACGCTTGCGTTATAAGGCATGCTTTAGATGGTTCTATTGAGAGCAACATGGATCCGGCATTAGGCCAAATAGGTGGGAATGCAAATGTGGTTAACAAGACATAATGATAACGTCCTTCAATGTAAGTTTAACGAGCCCAGAGAAGGTAAGCTCGGTATTTTTTCATTTTTAGAGAGTCTGAAAAAATGTAAAAGGAGACTCCACTAGGGTACCTTTTTTGAATATAGTCTAGTCGGATCGAAAAAGGGGTAAACTAGCACCGACTAGACGTCTATTCAAAACCATTTTAACGAGTGTGATAAAGAGAAGGTCACTCGGCAATTTTTTCATTTTTAAGGAGTCTAAAAAAAAATTAACTATGGACTTCGCCAGGAATGTTCTTATGGACCATTTTAACGAGTGTGAAAGAATAAGGTCACTCGGTGATATTTTCAATTTTAGGGAGTCCGAAAAGAGCTTAAATATGGACTCTGTGGGGGTTCCTTTTTCATAAATTTAGTCCCTCAGGCCCGAAAAAGGGTTAAAATTATACCTGAGAGTACTCTTCTAGAGAACCGAGGCCCCTAGAGTATACCTTTGTTCATACAGTTGACCATCCATACCGAAAAAGGGGTAAACTACCGTCGAACAGACGTGACTTCAAATTTGAGTTTAGTGAGCGTAAAGGTCAACAAGATCGCTTGGCAATATTTTCGCGTTTAGAGGGTCTGAAAAGAGATTAAAAGAAGACACGTTGGGGGCTACGACTCATGTATGAAACTAATTCAGATATAGCCTATTGTTAGGCTTAGACCAAGAGTCTCTTCAATAGTCAACTTGGAAAGTCTCCCAAAAGGGAAGAAAACACAAACCACGGTGTAAGTCCTCCCATGGTATAGAAACCGTAGTCATGGCTTCAAGGATAGCCTCATCTGAAGGCAATTCAAAATCTGAGAAATCACGCAAATGAGAGTTTACAGTCCCAAAGGGTGAAGTAAACTAACCATACTCCAGATGACGATGGAGGTTCTGGCCAAGACTGGCAGAGACTATCAGTGAATAATCACAAGCAGGAGAGCTTGAGGATATAAAAACAATGAGATCAGACTCAGAAGGATACTCAAGCTCACTTGGACCAAGAGGAGGAATCGAGGGCTCCCATGCCCCCATTGAATAAACCAGTGGATCAATTTTTGATACCGAGTCTCGAGAAGGAAAACATGATTGCACAGGTTCCTACTCAGAAGCAATTGAACACCAAGGATAAGATGCCACATAATTAACCGTGGCAGGGTAGAGTCTACTTGAACACTAGGAACATATAAAGGGGTAGTTTGAACTAACGATGAATTAGGGTGGTGATTATCAGATGCCATCTGGTCAATAGTGACAATGCTTCCATTGTGAGGGAAATGCAACACTCGGAAAAGCGTAGATACCATAGCGTTCATAGCATATACATAATCACACCCAAGAAGCATATTGAAATCTAACAGGCCTTGCACCACTATAACATCGACACGAAAAATCTTCCCACCTAACGAGATAGGAAACTGAGGAAGAACCCCCAAATATTCACTATGACGTCTGTCAAAATCCAACAGCTCATGCGAAGAAGACATGAGCTCGAGAGATCCCAATACTTTCCAAACCAAGGAGGATAAAATACTTGCATAGGCTCCTTCATCCACAATACAATGATAAATGTTTGTCGAATTAACTTCAACCCTTATTTGAAAATGTGTAGAAGAAGGAAGACGAGGCTCAACAAGATCATTCCAATCAAAGGAAACCATCCTAGGGCTTGGAGGGGGTGTGCTCGGAATGAGCATAATGCCCCCTTGTTCTGAAAGTATTAAACTAGAAACGCTAAAAACATATTCGGTAGACACATCACTCCCCAAGAGAAGAGTGGGATCAACCGAAGACTGCATCAGCGTGATATTTTTGGTAGACTCGACACTCTTCAAGAGAAGAGTGGGATCAGCCGAATACTGCATCAGCATGACCACTTTCTCAACCCAAGGTTGCATAGGCTGTGAGACTAAAAGGTCTAAAGGCACTTATCTCCTCAAAAGAGGAGTGGGATCAACCAATGACTGCATCGACATGACCACTTTCTCAACTAATGGCTGAATAGGCTGAGAGACTACAAGGTCTAAAGGCACCTCACCCCTTAAAATAGGAGTGGGATCAGCTGATGACTGCATCGGCATGACCACTTTTTCAACCAATGGATGAATAGGTTGCGGGACTACATGGTTTAAAGGCACCTCACCCCCCAAAAGAGGAGTGGGATCAGCTGATGACTTCATCGGCATGACCACTTTCGTAACCAATGGCTGAATAGGCTGCGAGACTACATGATCTAAGGGTACCTCACCCCCCATAAGAGGAGTGGGATCAGTCGATGACTTCATCGGCATGACCACTTTTGCAACCAATGGTTGAATAGGCTACGAGGAAACCTTAGAAGACTCAGAATCAGAAGAGCTTACAGACAGGGACCACAATATTTGTACCTCTGGAATGCCAGGGCACAAATGAGTAAGGTGATCTCCTTGCAAATATTACAAGGTAACTTAGGCTTACATCCTATCCGTCTAGGTTTCTCAACAGAATCGATGCCCCCAGCATGACTAGCAGTGGTTGGTTGCACATCTCCAACATGACTAGCATTGACTGGAATCTTTCCCCCAGCATGACTTGTAGAGGGTGGGTGAGTTCCCCCAGCATAACTTGCAGAGGTTGAGTGTTGGTATTCAACGTGACTTGCAGAGGTTGTCGACTGATCTCCAACATGACTCGCAGAGGTTGGTGATTTCTTCTTCCTATTCTTCCTCTTTCTATTTCGTTTAGGCTTCCGGTTACTAGTAATTGTACTTTCACTAGAGGCGGGAGAAGGAAGAGGAGAAGACTTTGTTGATGAAGAAACATCAACAGGGTGCCCATGACTTAAGGTGCTTAACTGAGAAGTGTCAAGAACATTCGGGACATTTGGAATGGTACCCAACCAAACCGGTAGTCCAACATTCAACCCAGGAATGTACAAAGTGGCCATCAAAGGGACACCAACGTTTCCGAAGAAAGGAAAAGCACAAGAATCCCCTTGCGAAGGGGTTCCTTGGTTTGTATCGTCGGGAAATTTAGCCATGAAGATATTATGCAAAGGTTCTCCCCTTGAGGGATCGTTCAAATTAGTAAAATTCTCACACAATGACTCTGAAGAACCAGTGTTATAAAAACAATGCCTATAAAGAGGCGGCTCCACGTTTCTAAGTCGAAGACTGAAAAGTCCTCTCAACCGGCGGAGTGGGCGGTCTACCACCCTATGTCAGAGACCCAAAGCCATGACTGACTAAATCACTATGGAAAACTAGGGAGCACAGAGCACACACTAAAAGTTACTAAAGGCAAATCAAGCAAACGACTAACTAGTTAGCAACTTATCGGTGCAAGTGAAACTCGAATACGGAAGCACCCTCCAAGTATACTCTACAAAGCGTGGCCTGATGTCTGCCCTAGGTACTGCAATATACCCTCGTGGTCACCTGTTTAAGTCCCTAAAATAAAGGCAACTAGGTTTCCATCTCGTGAACAATCACCAGGCGGGTACAGTCAACAATCAGGTGGACCGCAATGAGCACGGTATCAAGCCCGAAACCTATCAAGTGTATCGAAACAAAGTGTTCTGGAAGACGATTGAGGACCTTGAATGGATTCGAGACTCACGAAGCTCCATGGAAAATGCGATCAACGGAATCCCAAGACAAGTCCTCTATATGTGTTCCCCATTACGTTTTGTCTGGATTTGGAGGGGTTATCTCCGCTACCTTTCTGCACGTGACCTCGTGTTTAGCCCTTGTGTTAGAGGGGGGTCCCAGATAATTTCCACGTTATTGGATTTCTACACTCCTTAGAACAAACTCGTATGTTTTTTTTATAGCCTTGAAGAGTTTCCTCTCCAACCTAAACCAAGGCTCTAGACTAATCTAGTTGAAGGACCCTACAAACATAAAGTCTAGTAAATTTTAATTAGTGTTATTTTTACTGGCTTGATTTACTCAAAAGGGTATGGTAGTGAAACTGATATTGTTAAGACTCTTGTAGAAAAAATAAATGATAAGAACACTATCAAAGAAGGATTATCTTTCTTTTTTTTCTTTTGAAATGCTTTTAAGATGAGAAGAAAACACAACACTATGTTAATTTCTTTTTCTTTTTCAAATAACAATGCAAGGCAAATGCCAAGAAAGAAAGAGAACTAACAAACTATTTTTTTTTTAATATTTTCTTCCAATCAAAGCAGAAGTAACAAAATATTCTAAAAGAAACTGATGAATGCATGATTCATGGGGCCTCCTGGCCATGAGGGGGAATTTATTTTTTTAAATGCAACTCATTTTTCTCAAAATTTCAAGCTAAAAATAAGTTTAAAAAGCTAAGAAACAGAAGAAATATTTTAATGAAAAAGCAAGCTATGTTTCAATCAGACCTAAGTTGTCGATTGCTATGATAGAGACCAAGAACCTTGAGAGGTATAACTCTTAACAAGGAAAAGAATGACTGCCTCTCCTTAAACAAAAATTTTCTCAACATGCACACTGCTGACAATTCAACAGCCAGCATGTGCACGCGAGCTATGTAAGGTCAGAGAGTGTGTACACGCATGCAAACCTTATGCAAGCCACGTGTACCTTTGAAAATTTTCAAAAATGAAAAGACAAACAATCAATCACTGGAAGAGACTACTGGTATTGAGAACCAGAATCTCTTGAAGACTCAGAAACTTACTTTATCAGAAAAGAAAAACAGTTCAATGAAAATTTCATAGAACAAAACCAATATGAAGTGGTACCTAAGATACAAACTACAAAAACAAAGACCAGAATGAGAACCAGAAAACCCCTAAGAAGGATCACTTCTGACAGGGGAGAGGATGACTGCCTCTCTAAACAAAAAAAAATCTGAACTCAGACACGCGACTGACACTTCATCAGCTAGCGTGTGCACGTGGGTTGTGTGAAGGTAGGGTGCATGTACACAGATGCAAGCCTTATACAGGTCGCGTGTACCTCTGTGACTTCCCGAATATAAAATGTATCCAAGCAAAGAAAGAAGGGAGTAATGGTATGGAATACCAGGATCCCTACTAGCTCAAACTCTTGTCGAAACTCAGAAAAAAGGTGATAAAACCAATTCAAAACTGCCAAAAAAGTATCCCTAGAAAACCCGAGAGATCCCCATTATGGTCTCCAATTCTGTTGTGGGTGGGAAATCCCTCCTACGGACTAGCACTAAGGGTTTAATCATGCATGAAGAAAATGACCATTTAAAGGCCTCTACTTTTTTCCTATTCTCCCAACACAAAACCCCACATTCATGCAATAAAAAGGTGAAAACGAGATTAGGTAACTCTACCTTAAATCCTTCGTTTGATGTCGATCCCTTCGCTTTCACTTGCTCCTTGACTGCAAGCCTCCTCCCAAAGCTGACCTGCATTCACACATGGACAAACAGAAAGCTGCAAACATGAATTTCATATACTAATTGCTAGGTTATATGTGACAATATCATGAAATAAATACACAATTTGAACACATGATATGGTGGGACGAAAAAAGTATTCCTTTTTGTATTAATATTCACCAGAGTAAACTTTACAATATGTGGTCGGCACTGCTCCTCAAATCTAGTCCTGGGCTCCTCTTCAACTATGCTCCAACTTCTTTTGTATATGCTTCTCCTCACACAATAGTTGCAAAAGTTGAGGCTAGGGGAATGCTAATTCGGGTAGAGTTTATTTACTATGATTTTCCTCCTTTCAAATGGGACCCCTAACCCTTCTTTTATAGGCTAGAAGGAGCTAGGTATTTAGTCGAGTGACTGGCCATGCATGGTCGAAAGGTTTAGTTAACTTACCCAAAACTGTGTGTTCTGACAGCAACTTTCCATTTTTTGTGCTTTTGTAGGTACACGCGGGCTGTAATGGGCCAGCTAGCATGTACACGCGATCTGTAGTGAAGCAAGGCGTGTGGGCCTTTAAAAAGGGTGTTTTTAAGAAGAGTTGTTTAGTACTGGCTTGGTAAAGAAGGAATATGAGATGGCTTGATGCCAGGTAAGCATGTCTAGTGCAAATTAGGGTTATAACACTGAGGTAACCCTGTGGACGGATTTTCCTTTAGACCCATGTCGATCTGAGCTCGCGTCTGACAGAAGGATGCACGCTTATTCTGACAGAAAAAATTGTAGGCGAAAGGCCTTGAATGCAATGGTCAAATAGTGCCCCTGGCGATCGTGGACAATTCTGAGTATAAATGTTTCAATTTGATATTTTTCTTTGGTCGTCACTGGTTGAGGAGAGCTCCCTATCTTGTAATATTTTGATGCCAGAGTTGTTCTTTGGTTATGTATCAAATTTGAGACTTTTGCATTAATAGAAGTCAACCCCTTTTCATCTCTCTGTAAAAATTGTGCTAAAACACTCAGGCATGGAGGATCCATTCGAGGGTTGTGATGCTATTGTAATGTAGGTTTGATTATAGTGGTATTGTGACCAGTTTTAGTCAGCTCCCCTGTTATCTTATTTCTCCTCACACTGAAAGGCTCGGGCATGGAGGATCCAGTCAAGTTGTTGTAGTTTCATTGTGATGTAGGTTTGATCATTATGTTGTTGTGACTGTGTTCCTGAGACATATTTAAGTGTCTGAAGCTTGATTTCAAGAGTATTATTGATCCTAATTTTTTATTCACCGAGATTCTTGAAGTTCGGATGCCCATAGTTGACTTGTCCACTTTCTCACTAAGTCTTCCTTCTGCTCACCCTTAAACTCAATTCGCCGACTGAAGTTAATGAGGCCCTCACTTCCCTGTGCATTGCCTTCCCAATTTCTATGTTGAAATCATTCATGTATCAAGTTTAGTCCATTTGACCTTCATTCATAAATAAAACATCCACCGAACTTTTTGATGGGTACTGGGCTTACCCTCCCGCAATCTGAGGGTGACTCTCAGTGCTAACAAGTTGAAAAGAAAATTAAAAAATGGATCACTAATATTTTGTTCTTAGAAACCAAATCCATATTTGTACTAAGTGCTTATGAACACCAATGTATATTATTCTTCATGTTGGGTTCCTTTCATGAATGTTTATCAGATGTTGGAAAATTCCTTAAGAAGTTCTCTTTGGGAAAATATCTCCAGTGGAAATGGATTTCATCGGGTCAACTATAATTTATGTTACACTTCAAGAGATTGGTATGTCTTGGGTTTGCAAATGATAAAGGAGATGTCATTGGTTTGTATCTCTCAATTATCAAGTAATAACCTATTACAAACACATGTAAGGACATTTTTGTAGTGATGAACCTATAGTGATATAGATCAAAACTGAAGTGATATAAATAAAAAAATATCATCCTCTTAGATAAGACATATCAATAACAATTGATTATGCAAGCATTATGAATGAGATAATATGTGCTCAATCCCCCTCAATCATTTTTACAATTTGGTCTTATATAGATTGAGTTTTGAATTTCTTAAAACTCCAAGTAGCACAAATGTCATTAATTTTTTGTTTGCAAAATGTGGAAATCCCTCCAAGTATGGGTGAAATTTTTTCTTTCCATGCCATGGATTGGTCCAAGTATTTTTTTCTAATGGGTTTCAATCAACTTCTAATCAACTGACTCAACATACTTAGGGTTTTCTCTAGAAAAAGAGTGTAACTCAACCCATTTTTTAAGTAATTTGATAGATATACTCATAATATTTGTTGGAATACTGAGAAGGGGGGGTGAATCAGTATGAGCACTTTTTATCACTTTCAATCACAATATATATAAACTTCAACTTTATCAATGGTATTCAATAGTTTATCACTTATTCATTTAGTATATCATTGCATCATAAACAATATCATTCATCAGTGCATAATAAACAACCACAGATACACAACAAGACAGAATTTATGTGGAAACCCAAATGGGAGAAAACCACAAAATGATTTCTTGTATATATCAATATTACATTCATAGGAAGCACCAAATTCCTAATTCTCAAGCACCACCTAGAAGGAGGCTCCAACCCCCTATTAACAGGCTCCAACCTAAAGGAATCTACAACTCCTTGAATTCTCCAGCTACAACTGGAAGGAGGCTCCAACCCCCTAGTTTACAGGTTCCAACCTTAAGGAAGCGTCAACTCCCTCTTTTCTATAGCTCCAACCAAAAGGAGGTTATGACCCCCTAATTTATAGGATCCAAACTGAAGGAAGCTCCAACTCCCTGATTTCTTTGGCACCAACTGGAAGGAGGCTACAACCCCCTTTCCTTGCCCCATCCTACCGCCCTGAAATATAAGTGTAGACTCAACCTGTCACTACCATTGATATTTTCACTACCACTGTCACTAATACATCAAGTTGTCACTGCCACTACCACTATCACTACCACTGACACTATCACCTCAACCTGTAACTAATGATCAACCAATCATCTAACCTATCACTATCATTTTCACTTCCACTTTCATTTCCATTACCACTGTCACTGTCACATCAACATGTAATTGATGATCAAAAAAAAAAAACCAGATCCACTCACATGGATACCAAAACCATCACCATACCATGTACATCAATCATGTACAAGAACCTGTACCATACCATGTACATCAACCATGTATCAAACATGTACCATATCATGTACATCAACCATGTACCATGCCATGTACCAGAACCTATACCATAACATGTAACAAGATCACAAATAAGTGCCTCTAGAAATGTACCATATCATCATCAACTCATGAACCAAGATCAGTACCATAACATGTGCCTCAACCATATGCCATATCACTCAGTATATCTCTCAATCATTCCATACACCACGTACCATAAGATATCATCAATGAAGTGCCTCAAGCATGTGATAACATCCCCATGACATATACCAAACCAGATACCAATATATCCAAGATATGATTCTAATCAATGTACCATAATATCATCAATATGTGTCTCAACATGCACCAACATCTCCAAGACATGCCTCAAGCATGTACTAGAATATCCAATGCATGTACCTCAAACATGTGACATACCCTCATCAATAAGTGCCTCAAACATACATAAATATCACCAAGAAATGCACCTCATACATGTACCAAGAGTATGCCTTGCACCATGCACATAATATGTGCCTCAATCATGTGCCAATGTCTCAACAAGATAACAAAAACATGCCTCAAGAATGCACCATAATATTACCAAAATGTAACCCTAAAAACATGTATATAGGCATACCTTTAAACCTGCATCTAACCTGATACACAAGATTTTAGACATGTAGCTCTTCCTCAGTCTCAACAACTTGGTACTAGCATCCCTTACCAAATTTACCTCTGCCTCGCTGGACTAACCCATGCATCACGAAGGGCCTCACGGGACAAGGGTCATACAACCCACAAGGGTTCCTCGTAGGACACCAGTAGCATGACCCATGGGGGTCAACCAAATTAGGGTTTATGAGAAAACCCTCTCTCTCCTCTACAATCCTGAAACTTCTCCTTCGCACTTCCTTCGCTGCCTCAGATTCATCGTATCATATTAGAAGATATTCAATAAACTTGTGTAAGTGAATTTACAAATGAGATACTTCTTGAGGTATATTTATACCTTTTCAAAGTGACTTATTTCCGTAAATTAAGGGTCGACCTATACTTTCTTGTTATAACCACTTCACCCCTTAATTAATCACTTGTAGCATCTTGTTATAATTGTTTAGGGGATTCTCAACCATTCTTCAAGGCTTCCAACTTCATGACCTCATAACTCCTCAATCGTGAGGAACTACATGATGTACCACCTACAGTTGGAAATGGAATGACGAGGACTATCCTTCGATGAGTGCATTACCTTCATTTACAATGTCCTTCATGTCCATATTCCTCAAACAACTTTGAGCTTCATGACCACACCTTTAGGTCTTATTGTAGACTTCTTCAAATGCACCCATCACATCTATTGACATCAGTGACAACCACTACTATTGACATCAATGACAAGAAACTATCCAACAACATCAATGATTACCAACTATCTAACAATCTCCCCATTTGGGATAGATGGCAACACTCACACTCCACCTGTGACCAATGGTCCTTATCTTTCTCTCCTCATGTTTCTCCCCCCCTTTGAAATCAATGGCAAAGGGTATCTCCCCTTGGCGTTGCTCCCCCTATCTTCATGCTTTTGATATTTCTCTTTTGATCTTTCTCTTTCTCCCTCTTTGACATCATGGGAAAAAGGGTGACTCCCCCGTCAGTATGTCTCCCCCTATCTTCATGCTTCTGGTCTTTCTTTCCTGATCTCTTTATCTAACGATTTTTATCCCCTGAATTCTATGCAAGATTTTGTGTAGATCAATGTGGGATTTATGTACATACTTCCTTTCCTCTCTTCCAATGTTTCTTGTCCATTGGTGCTTCCTCTTGTAATTCACTAACATATATATAAATCATTCAAAGTTACTTGACTTCAAATCTTCATGGCTTGTCAAGTTCACGTCAATGACCATACTTTTCTCTAATGATATTGTTCATGTTGATGGTTTCTCTTCCCCTGTCTTGTTGTTCCTTTCATTGTTTTCTTTATAGTGACTAATTGATTTCACATGTCCATGTTCCTTCATCCACTTTTATGCATCTACTCTGACTCATGTATTCTATACCTACCAAGTGTATTATGAGATCATCTATGTCCATATGTCGTAAAAAATTCCATGATTTTGCTACTCAATTGCATACAATGTTGACCCATCTGTTGATTTACCATCCTGAATAATTCTTTGAATCTTCTACAATTGATCACTACATATTCCTGCTTTTCAAGTTGTTTGTTAAATTTGCAAATCAGACTCTACATGTATGCAATAGTCTGCACTGAATATTCCCCTATCTGAATACATTCCTCGAATCCTCTATATGAATCTCTTCTTAAAAAATGTTCCACTGGTATTCTTTGTAACTGTCAATTTATACCTGCATGGGATTGTATTATGAAAGCTAATCCTAAAACAATCAAACTTCCACCAAACATTCTTCACTTTTATCGTCAAACCATTCTAAAGTTGCCTTCCCAAAACCTTCCAACACTTCAGACTGCTCGAAAGATAGTTCTATGATATGTAGAGTTGTTTCTTAGACTCCCTCTCTTCAATGTTCATATTTACTGGGATTCTCCAATCTGAATGGCTTAGAAAGGTGGAGGAAGTCACCCTAAAGAAGAGTAATCGTCTTCTTCTATCATTTGAATTCTAACATCTTCCTCTTCATAATCTTCCAGAATTCTGACATCTTCTTTATCATCTTCTTGAATTTTTACATCTTCCTCTTTCCCTGTAGATTTGTCATGATCTCGTACTACTGCAAATCCTAAGAGTATGACTTCTGGGTGTTCTTCATTTATTTGTTCTTCCTTTACATGTTCTTGTTTTCTTTTCCAAACCCTATTATATATGAAATCATTGTTCTCTTTCATATAAGTATCCATCAGTTTCTATGGTCACGAGCTATGTGTCCACAGTTATGGCATTTGTAACATTCAATATTGTATGGGGCCACATAAACATTTCTTTCTTGACCATTTCTTCCATAAGATCTACAATCTACAACTTTATGTCTAAAGTTATTAAAAGTAAAACAATGACCATAAAATAAAATTTGATACCTGGGAGTGAATGATCTTATTTGTGATGTCGTCTTCTGAATGCATGCCTTGGATGATCATGATCTTCTCTTATGTTGTTTCCTTCACAATAATTGAAGCTTCTTTGATATCTAAAAGTGGAGGGTCTTCTTTGATATTTGTCTCTTTTGTAATCTTCTTCTTGAGTCTTCTTCATTTCTAGAATGTTCTCCTTTGCAGGCTCGCATACTTCCTTCTTGGTAGGGCCTTTGATGACTTTCGCATAACTCTTACCCTTCTCTTCATTCTTCCTTTATAGTAACTTGTAACATTTCTATTTGGATTTCTTTACTGATGATGTCAAGTTTTCTCTTTATTTAGTGTTCTTGCTGAGCTTGACAAATTTAACTCTTAATGTGACAACTTCTTCTTCAAGATTCTCACAATCTTCTTCTTTCTTCATCATCTGGATCTTGATAACTTGTTCCTTTCTCTTTGCTTCTTCAAGTTGGGTCTTCAAGGAGACAATTTATTCTTCAAGCATTATTTCTTGTTGATCGAATTCTGCTTCAAGTTTATTTAAGTCCTCATATCTTTCCTATAGATGGCTAGTCAAAATGTTTTCTCTCTTATCTGCTTCCTTTCTTTATTCTATTATTTTGACTTCCAAAAAATACTTTTCTTCCAATTTACTTTTACAGGCTTCTTCAATCCTTTTGGATTCTTCTAATTGGACTTTTATGTTTGTAATCATCTATTGAACTTATTCAGAGTTGTGATTTTGAGACCTTGTTTGTAATGTCTTTGTTCTTTCAAGTAAATGAGGTTTATCTGAAAGTCTAAGGATGATATTGGATGAGTTAACAGCAAAAAGTTGATCTTCCAAAGGCTTTGTGTATCCCAGAGAGAAATTTTCCTAAGGAATAATGAAGAAACAACAATAAAATACATGCCTTGGTGTGCATAAGGAAAAATTAAGCCCCCGGGTGACTGTCACAGTCAAAAGGGGCTTATCGCAGCCCAAAAAGTGTTTATTGCAGTCCAAAAGGGGTTTTTCGCAAGACCTTGTCTTAAAAGTGCAGCATCGACGATTTTTTATACCCCAGAGGATCAACATCTCATATCTCACCACGCACCCTCAATCAGATCAATGACTGACATGCAGTTTCACAATCTCCTTTTCGAAGTCTCGTTCAAAGTTATGTCCCCGACCACTTCGAACGAACACCCCTGATGGATGGCCCAGATTTAAGTAGACACACCCTCGATGGATGGTCCATATCTGACCTTCGATCTCACGTTTTCCTAGCTAGGTATCATGTCATCCCACCACCAAAGCATTTTCAGAGCCAACCAATGGTTTCCACGTGGACATGTGAAAACCACCATATGCATAGGTGAAAATATCAAATCTGGGTGACACGTGTCCTACTCCCCTGCCACATCAGTATCATTGTGGGTGAATAGAAAGTTGTCACATGTCTAGGCTGGCGTTAGTATGAAAATGTATGAGAAATAAAGTTAGATCATGAATACGCATGGGACAAAAACATGGCATGATAAAAACATAAAAGTCAATGGTGACTACATAACATAATGGAAATCATAAAATACAAGATTCATTGCTTACAGGTTGGGTAAAATAGTATATGTACCGCCCCCATAATAGCAATGATTGTATGTATTCAATTGAAATTGTAATCAATCAACGACTCTTCCCCTGCAACTATTGATTTTATTGCACATACGAATACATGATTTTATTGCAATAATTGGGTTGCTTATTTGTGGTCATGAGTCGTGTATTATTTATAAACCCTACAATATTACCCACTGTTTTTGGCCTTTCGTCAATACACATAGTTTCTCCTTTATTTTGATCCTTGTCTTTTAGTTGTATATAGTTTTTAGCCACGCCATATCTCCGCATACTTTTTGTATATTGGACTAGTTGTATCCAATATTTGTAGATGTAATAAGGTCTATCATACTCCATCAATTCAATTAATCCTCTGTAACAAACCTTTATTCCATCCATGGAAAATATCCCCAAACCATGTAATGACGATGGAGTAATGCAGTATATCCTTTTGACACAAAAATTAGTGTTTATTTGAGGAAGATCCTTGGGTACCCATAGTTTCACTATATGTTTGTACCTCAAGGGCACCTCAATGTCGTCTATGCTCTCATCATCATAAGAACATGAACCCCATTTAGTAAGAAAAAATTCCATGCATCTATGGAATTTTCTTCATATCTTCTCACCTCCAGTTGATCTTTGCCTATTAGACCTACTAGATTTCTCACTTTTCTCCATTCTACATAAACTTCCCTCACTTGACGAAGATAGATCTGAAAAATACATGTTTTCTTGTATGTCCTATAACACTCCATCAAATGAGAGAAACAATTAGTGAATGTCATAAGGTTTGTGATGAAACATATTGATGAAACCACAAGAACATAATATTACAAGTGACTTTTGTTGTTACAATAAAATTCTTAACCCACTCATTTTTTTGCAAACTTAAATAATGATTTTATATAATTCTCACTTTACATTAAAAAAAAATCATTATATATGAAATAGGAGATTCAACTAAGTGGTGGACTGAGAATTTGACCAGTCATTCATATATGTGTTTGTGATCGATGGGAATCTACGAGGAGCATAAGAACCTTGCAGTACTATGGTAGGCCCATGATGGCCAAGGCAATGGACACTATGGAGGAAAGGATACTATGATGAAAGTGGGGATTCTTTAAAATGATGGACTGAGCATTTGAAATAGGAGAGTCAACTAAGTGACCAACATTTCCTATATGTGTGAGGATGTTGTGGCCAACATTGTTTATAGATGTCATGGGGTATGAAAAGTAGTGTGTTTTCTACCAATGTGTGAGAAGGATCTTTGTGACAAATGAAATGTTGTTGCAACCCATTATGGCCAAGGAGCCATTTCAACACTACATAGTGAATTTGATCAAAATCAAATTGGAGATCTAAGTTTTTTGAAAATCTCTGAAGCTAGGGTTTGACAACAGCGGTCTCAATAGCGCACAGAATGGTTACCAAATGGGGTGGGAGTGGAACCCCCTCATACAATAAGGTAATGGTGGACAGGGGGAAAGGCCCATGGGGCATTGGTTTCAAAGAAACGTTGACAAGCACCTCGGGATCGGGATTGGAAAAGAACCAAGAGTGCAACCAGGAAAAAAGGGATCGTGTGGGGGAGGAAGTCAGAGAAGCCCAGAAGGAAGTGCAGGAACCAGTGAACCCCAATGGGACAAATGGGTGCAACCCATGTAAACCTAAAACCGCAATGATACCAAGGGTTATACTGGAAGACCCACAAATGCAACTCTATCGGGACCAGATGAAGATGCATGCACTAATTTTCAAATTCATGGGGTTGTGGCCCACAGAAAGAACGTTGCGCAACTAGATAAAATATCAATGGAAGCCAAGTGGAGAAGTGGAACTCCACCTGGGCTCGAAAGGTTTCTTCACCGCAGTCTTTATGAACCTGGAGGATAGAGATAAAGTCTTTGAGGGGGGGGCATAATTCCATGCCTCAAAAAGGTTGTACATGCGACTGCGGAAGGAAAAATTCTCCTCAAAGAAAGAAACCTTTAAAAATGTCCTAGTATGGCTAATGTTTTACTCCCTACCGCTAGACTACTGGTTGTCGTCCACCTTCAAAGCAATTGGGAACAATCTAGGAAAATATGTCAAGACATAGGAAGAAACCCTAAAAGGTAGATATACATCATATGCAAGGATCTACATAGAGATGGATGTGTTGGGGGCGCTCCTAGAAGCCATAAGCCTGGAATTTGGGGATGAGGAATGGATAAAAATTATCGACTATGAGAATATCCCCTTCCAATGCAGAATATGCCTTGAACATGGACACCTAATCATAGAATTTCCACTCAACAAAAAACAAGAAACGAAAAATACCAAAACACAACAGGATGAGGACGTGTTTGTAAAACCTAATCACAGAAACAGAGCAAAGAAGAAACCAAGAAAATCCCAAACAGGAAGCAACCTGGAAGCTAGGACTAGACCATAAGGAAGGGACAAGTCTAACCAAGGGGAAGATGGAAGAAAGGAAAAGACAAAATCTATAGAAACCAGGGAACAAGCAACTCAGGAGAACACAAATATTTCAAGCAATAAAAGGGAACAGGGAGGTAGCGCAAGTCCTATGGAAAGAGGAAATGAAGATACCAACACCCCAATGCAGGAGGTAGATGGAGACTCGGAGATGACACCAAGAGAGGTAGGCACGGAAGATCCAGATCTCAGAGACATTGTGGAAAGGGAAGGAATAGACCTCCCAAACATATTGGAACAATGGAAAAAGCAGGGAGTAGACAATGTGCTAGCAAAGCAACTAGATCGTATCCAATACGTTTTCCTCCTAAGAGAGGAAGAAAAAACCAGAGGGATCAAGCACACTCATGGAGAGATAGGACACCTGGGAATCAAATCAGGCGAGGGAAAATCACAGCAGTCACCCAAGAAGACGAGGCAGAAGAAAGAAAGGAAATCAAACAGTGTAGCCCTACAAGAACTAGGATCCATGCTAATCAATTTAGGTAATATAAAAAATTGCTTCCCAAACTCCCCCCCACATGTTTAAATTAAGATTATAACATGGAATATAAGAGGCCTAAATAGCCCACGAAAATAAAGAATCCATAAAAATAGACTGGGGAAGAAACAACCTGACCTTTGTTTCATTCAAGAGACAAAATGCACTGTAGATTGAATGGAAACAATCAGTAAAAAACAATGGAGTAAGTACAAGGTTTTGGTTGTTGAAGGCCAACAGATGGCAGGAGGTATACTCACCTTATGGAACCCACACTCGTTGACCCTACTAGCAGTCGAAGAAACGAGACACACACTTTCGGTTAACATGCAAATTATAGGTAACACTGAGGTGACTCTATGCACAAATGTGTATGGCCCCCAGAGGTTGGAGGAAAAAACGAGAATGTTTCTAGACCTCGAAGATATACAGACCCGAGCCTGAAACCTCCAATGGATCCTAGTAGGGGATTTCAATATCATCATGACACTTGCAGAGGAAAAAGGGGGCACCAGGAGATTAACAGAGACGTGGAGGAATTTTCAACTTTCATTGAAGCAATGGAGATGGTGGACATCAAAACCAACAATGGCCAATTCACCTAGAATAACAAACGAGTTAACCACTACCAAGTAGCTACAAGGCTAAATAGATTCCTAATGTCGGAATCCATTATTCTGTAGGGACTAACTGTAGAGTGCAGCATCCTTCCATGGGGGGGTTCATACCATTAGCGAGTTCAATTGGAAGCAAACTTCCAAACCACTCCGAAGAACAAACCCTTTAGATTTGATAAGTTTTGGATCAATCATACCACTTTCAAGAAGAATATCAAACATTGGTGGAGGGAGGAATTACCGGATCAAGAAACAAGGATGTTCAAACTTTATAAGAGACTCAAGTACATCAAATACAAACTCAAGGAGTGGAACAAGGAAATCTTTGGAAACATAAACCAAGAGAAGAAAAATAGTGAGGAAAGAATGAGGATACTCCAGGAACTCTATATAGAAGAGGTTTACACAGAGGAGCGGAAAAGAGAAGAGATCTAGATGATCCAGGAATGGGAAGCAAGATGCCAGCAGGAAGAGACTCTATGGAACCAAAAGTCCATAATCAGGTGGCTAAAGGAAGGGGAGCAGAATACCAAGTTTTTTCATAGAACAACCATTGCAAGAAGAACACACAAAAAAATCCTGAAAATCAAAGATCGGGATGGGATCGAAAGCGAATCCCACAAGGAAATTGAAAATACATTGGTCAATCACTTCGAGGGGATAGCCCAGGAACCTAATCAAGACAGAACAGAGGCCATACAAAGGATAACTTAGCACATCCCCAGGTTGGTCACCGAGGAACAAAATATCAATCTAAACAAACCCATAACAAAGGAGGAAATCGACCAAGTGATCCCGGAGATGCCCAATGGAAAGGCCCCAGGTCCAGATGATTTCACAATGGAATTTTTCAAATCCTATTCGGAAGTGGCTAAACAATATGTTTATGGGGTGGTGGAAGACTCCAAACGCTCGGCTTCCATCCTGAAAGATTTAAATGCCACAGTTATCACACTAGTCCCAAAATAAAATGAAGCAAGGACCTCAGACCACTACAGGCCTATAGCCCTATGCAATGTAGTGTACAAGATAATCTCCAAAGTCATATCCAATCCCTTGAAATCTCTCCTACCCACACTAATTTCATGGGAACAGGTCGGATTCGTAGAGGGAAGACAAATACTGGAAAACATCATCCATGCCCATGAGCTTATACACACGTCGAAAAGCAAAAGGAGAGGAGAGATGATAATCCAACTTGACCTGGTAAAATCTTACGACAAAATTAGTTGGCACTATATGGCCAAGACGTTGGAAGCCTTTGGGTTTGAGAAACACTGGATCAACTGGACTGTCAATCTAGTCTCAACAAAAAGCCATTCTTTGTTAATCAATGGAGCTCCAACAAAACCCTTCTAGCCTTCGAGAGGCATAAGACAAGGAGACCTGTTATCCCCCTTCCTGTTCATTCTGATGATGGAAGGGCTCAACAAAAGAATAAAAAGCGCAACTACAGCAAGATAATTAAAAGGAATCAAAACTTTTGAAAATTGTCCAACCTCCACACACCAACAATTTATGGATGATACCCTACTCCATGGTACACCCACGATCAAAGAAGAAAAAACCTACAAAAGAATCTTAGAAGACTTTGGGGAAGCCTCTAGGGTGGAGATCAACTACTCCAAATCCATGATCTATTTCTTTAACACTAATCCTACAATTCAAAGGAACCTGGCCAACATTATGGGGTTTGAACGCAAAACCCTCCCAACAAAATACTTGGGAATCCCCCTGATAGATAGATCTTGCAAAATGGAAATGTGGGAAGGAGTGATCAACAAACAGTAAGAGAGGGTTAAAAATCGGACCTACAGTGCTCTCAACCTGGCAAGGAGGCTTATCCTTACCAAATCGGTTCTACAAGAAACTTCGGTGTTTATGATGTCAGTGTTTCCAGCTCCAAAAGGAGTACTACAAAAGATAAGAGCCATTCAAAGAGACTTCCTATGGAAAGGTGTGTAAACTAAAAAGAAATGAGCCCTGGTAGCCTGGGAGAAGGTATGTAGACCAAAAGGCAAAGGAGGCATGGGGTTACAAGACCCATAGATAACCAATGAAGCCTACGAGGGAAAACTCTAGTGAAGATGGCTCAAGGATGACTCAGTACTGTGGACAAACCTTTGGAAGGCCAAGTATGCCCAGAACATCAACGATTAGGACCGCATCTATTTCATGGGAATAAGGGAGGGATCAACCATCTAGAATATAGCATGGCGCAACAAGAATTGGATCCATAAACACAGCTTCTAGAAAGTCAAATATGGTCGACCAACCAGATTCTGGGAGGACGTGTGGCAACAGGAACCCAGAATGGAACATCCAGACAGGGAGGAACTACAACAGGAAATGGCAGTGCAAGGTAAAACAAAAATCCATCACTACTAGAAGCAAAGAATTGATAGTGACATATGGAGGACCTAGGATAAACTCAACCCCCAAAATAGAGATCATATCGCAACCCAATTGAAAGAGGTGGAAGAGGAACTGGGGAAAAGGAAAATTGTATTCTCAGAGGACGAGGATCAATTAAGGTGGGGCAGGGAAAATGGTGGGGAATTCAACTTAAAAGAAGAACGAAAGTACATCGCGGACCAGGATGAGGAGGAGTCGGCGCAACAATGGGGAAAGATTTGAGGCAACCCCCAATGGCCAAAAACCAAATTGTTCGAATGGTTAGTACTCCACAACAGAATTCTAACCTGGGAAAATCTCAAGAAAAGGGGTTATATAGGTCCATCTCATTGCCACCTCTGTCAAGACAAGGAAGAAACAATCAATCACCTCCTCGATGAGTGGAGTTACATTGCAGAGCTATGGGACTGGGCGATCGTTATATATCACCAATCCAATAGGATCCAGGGAAACATCAGCGCAACCATCAACAATTGGAATGAGAGTTATAGTGAAAACGAAATGGTGAACCTTTTTTGGGAACTAACATTGGGGATGATAATTTGGGAGAGATGGAAAGAAAGGAATCGACGCAGCTTCATGAATGAAGGCCTACCAGAAGGAAAACTCAAGGAGGAAATAATCTCACAAATACGAGAAACGGTGCAGATCCACAACCGCAAGAAGGAAACAACGCAACTCACTGACCAGGACGCCTGCATCCTAGATTTCTTTCACCTAAAGGATCGGCGCAACAACTCAACGGTTGCACGGGATCCACAACTCTAAATAGGAGACCGCAACTGGACCCCCCCCCACCCCCCTGGTGGGGTTCCTCAAACTAAATTTTGATGGGGTGGAAAAAGGCAACCTAGGAGTGGAAAGGATAGGAGGAGTTATCAGAGACAGTGGTGGTAACATCATCCATCTTTGCACGGGGAGTATGGGAAACTCAACCAACAACACAATGGAATTTGGAGCTCTGGAACTTGGCCTTGAAATCCTAAGGCGCGAAGGGATGACAAACACAATCGTGGAAGGTGACTCCACCCTGGTCATCAACATGGAAAAGAGACTTAAGAATGGAACCAGAGTGGGCAAGGTTCAGAGACACTGGTGCCTAGCCCTCTCCCTATAGAAAATCCAGGAGCATATGAAAAATCTGAACACAGTGGAGTTGCGTTCGGTCCGCAAGTCAGCGAATGGCCTAGCAGACAGACTAGCCAATGAGGGGGTAGATAAGGAAGGACCGGATATAGATACTACCTGGATCAGCATCCTAAATGGTCAACTCAGAACAGACTACATCCAGATAGCTACAAAAGACTATGAAGGCTGGTTAAGAAAGGCAAGTCACATCGATAAGGGCAGCGCAAGGCCCAGCGGTGGGCATGCAAAACCCAGGAAGGATATGATTGTCGAACACTCGGTCACTAATCAACATGCAGGATTAGAATCAACAGCAAGTGAGAGTATGCCAGCAAGATCCTACTGATAGAAAGAGGAGCAGAGAAATCACGAGGGAAAGTACAGATGGAAAACAACATTTAACAAATGACATAAGGCATGAGGGAGTGACATGACCCAGACCCGATCCTCCATGCCAAAGCATAGATACAAATAGCATCACAGTAGGATCTCATATGAGCAAGGGAAAGGACCCGTACAAGGATAAAAGGCAGGTCATCATGATCATATGAACCACAACCGGAATAAATATTGGGAGCGATTACCAATACGGGCAAGCCATGATTGGAAGGACAAGTGTGTAGTAGGAGAAGCCCAATAAGAGGAACGACAGCATAAATAATCTCAATTAGAAGAAGCGTAATATCAGGGACTACCATAGATACAAGGACAGGGGAAAAAAAAACCTATGTGAAGAGAGGTACAGGATGAATAACCAGCAAAGGAGCTGCGACAGACCCAGCGGGACAGTGAGAATGAAGCAAATGCACAAGAAGCGAAACCCCCTTGGAAAGGAAGTCCCGAATAGTCCACGACAGATATCAAGAATGGAGCAGGCAGAAAAAGAAGCGGATGGCACCTTCCAAACTCTGGTAACGCCAAAAGGAAAAGAGACCATTACCCATTGGGAAAAGGAAAAGGCAAAGCATGGGATGCACTGGCACAGGAAGTGGATTGGGTAATTGATCCAGGGGCCACGTAGCCCAGGGAAACCCTATACCAAAAAACAGTGGAGATGGCATGGATAACCAAGATGATGATTAGTAAAGTGATTACGGAAACAAAAGACTCTAGATGGGAGGATAAAAAGGAACTCAAGAAGATGTTGGAAGAAATTTTGAGTCACATCAACAGCTTGGAAACCATCACCAAATTGTTAGTTGAGGTCGAGAAGGACCATAAATCTAAGATGGAGCGGTTGGGGGCTCAATTTCACCTCTATCTGTGCTATGTCTACCACATGGATATCACACCAGCCGATGGAAATGGAGCGACAGCCCACATCAGAAAGACTTGCATGATTCCCCCGAAGGAGGAAAACAAGATCCAAGCAGATGGCTGGGAGAAAAATATCATTGTCCTGGACTAGTGAATGGTTAGTGCGGCCGCAACCCTCTCGGACCTAGTAGGTTGGTGTAGCATCTGTCTTCCTTTTATGTTAATGTTTCTTTTCCTTTTAAAATTGGTTATGGTGGGACTAGCCTGGTTTCCCCTGGTGGAAGACTAGTCCCTCCCCTCGAATATATCAGTAAGCGCAACTCAGGAACCCCTGGTCTGGTTTGCTACTAGGCAGACCAGGAGGCCCCCCTTTTTTGTATCATAATTTTTGCAGTAATATAGTTACCTATACTCACTTACAAAAAAAAAAAAAAAAACACTACATAGTGAATTGTATTAGACCTCTTAATTTTCCAGAATGTTATTCAGGACCATGATATACTATTTAATACACTAGGTTGAGGTTGTGATAACCTAATATTACCCCTCAGGGGAGACTATTGTAAGATTCATCTTTGGGCATATAGTCATAAGATTTGGATGCCCATGCAATGTCATTAGTAACTAGGGTCAACATTTTATTAAGGGAATGGTGGTTGCATTAGTGAAGGAGTTCATGATTCATCAACACAAAGCAATGGCATATCATCCACAAGCCAATGGATTGATAGAGGAATTCAATAAGATCTTTGAACACATATTGACCAAGGTGTGCTCAATTAACATGGATGGTTGGGATGAAAGAATTATTGTAGTTCTATGAGCTATAGGACTATTTTTAATACCCTATCTAATCATGCACCATTTAATATAGTATATGGCATGGAAGAAGTGATGCCACTAGAGTATGTGATACCAAGCCTACACAAAGCTACAGCCACATAGATGTTAGAACCATAGTAGTTATAGAATAGATTAGATATATTGGTACAATTAGAGAAACATATATATATATTTTTGGGATACCATCAAATGGTTCAAAAGTAACGCCAAAAGGCATGGCATGATAGGCATATAAGGACCAAGATTACTAAGGATTACCTAGATTTGATTGAAAAGTGGAAGACATTGGATAAGCGGTAACATAGTGTAAACATGGTTAATTATGAGTCATGAATCCTTGGTTGTGATGAGGTAAATTGAGTATATAACAACATAAATGTTGTCACTTAAGGTGAATCGATTGGGCATGGTTCCTACCTTATTACCATTAACTTTCATGACATCCTTTGTTATTTTAACCAAGCCAACAAAGATATCTTGAGTTTCCTATTCAATGGATATGGCTCTTGACCTAAATTTCACCTACCATAAGATGTTTTATGCTTAGACAAAGAAAAGAAGAAGGAACTACCTAACACACAAGTGACTTGTTCCTCTCTATCTTTGCACTTTTGTTTCACAAATGTATAGGCAATATCTCTAGTATCCCCTTGATGCCACTTAACATGGTTTCAGGATAAATCTTAAATGTGTAACAAATACTTTGGATGGAGAGGTGGAATGGGATGAATTGTGTCTACTTAGGAAGGACTATTCTTTGGATGAAAATAAGACATGGAGTTTGAATTTAAGGATTGGCCAAGAGATTTATAAAGACTATAATTTTGTTTGTCTGTATAGGAAATGGGAAATGTGTCTTCTCAAGTGCTATCATCTTCAATAACCCTATCGTTGTAAAAGAAAATTATTTTTCATTTATTATTTATTATCTAGGTAAGACCAAGAGTATTGTAATCTACCCATGAATATTCAATAAATGTGGCAAAACCAACAAGAGAAAAGGGAAAACCAAGAAGTGATATAAAATTCTAGATACAAACTCACTCTTTTCCTATGTTCATATACAATATTGCAATCACCTATTTTAAGTGAGTGGATTTTCATAAGGGTGAAATCACGAAGGTGGGTTACACTTTCGTGACAATCAAGTCTCCAAAATTCCGAAAAACATTTTTTCGGCCGAACTTATAATATTTTTCAGCCGAAAGATATTATTTTCGGTCGAAAACATAAACATCAAATCGAATGGTGCAATAACATCCCCCTTGATTTGCGTGTACAAATTTGGTCGGACGGATATTTTTTTTTCGGCAATAACTTTTCGAATGAACAAATGTTCAGCCGAAAAATAGTTTGTCCGAACTATCGTTCGGCCGAAAGATTTTTTATATATTACCGACACATCGACGGTTGAATGTTTTTCGCAAATTTGTGTCGTTGTGAGGGTACGTGTATGCAGTTGTGGTCGGAGTCGGGGTCGTTAGGTGTTGTCACGAGCGCAACTGTTGGTCGCGAGCGCATCTGTTGGTCGGAGTCGAGGTCGTCGTTGCGAGCGCATTTGAGGATCTGTTGGTCGGAGCCGAGGTCGTCGTTGCGAGCGCATCTGTAAGTTTCGAAACCGTGTTTTGTATGTGTGTGGGCGCTTTCGAAACCGTGTTTTGTATGGTTGTGGTCGCTTTCCCATTTTCCACTGCTTGTAAAAAATGCCTTTGCCATGTTTTTCAGTTCT
>ML789963.1:512790-584352 GCA_009831015.1 Picea engelmannii
GAAAGCTAACACAATTCTTCACAAGTTTTGTTTTTACTGTAAAGTGAAATTCTAAATAAAAAAAATACTTTTATATGTCGGAAGTTGAATAACTTGTGAAAATACAGTTCTTTTTCTCATAAAACAAGCAAAAGTGTAACCCACCTTCATGATTTCACCCAATGTTGAAAAGGTGAAGCTCATAGACACAATTTTCATCTTGTCCCCAAATAGCTTTAAATAAAAATAAGCTCAAGGAATATTAGAGGTATCAATGCCAAAGGTAAAAATAAAATGATGAAGGAAGAAATAGTACTATTAAATACTACAATTCTCTTTATGTAAGAGAGGAAAGTGCTTGAAAGAAATTTTTAAAAATATAATTAAAAGTTATAATAAAATTTGGGAAGTGATTTATTTGGATTCATAAGGTTTTTTTTTTTAGGATTGGCCATCCTTTGGGACCTGCATAATTTTTTTTTTCAAAACTTCTTGGTGATCATGTGGTAGTTTCTTGTATCCTATATAGATTTAGGATCAAAGAATTAGGCACCATACCAACTTTTACAGGTCCACCTCTTTTTAACTTAAGGAATCTTTCATAAATAATTTAAGCTCTCATGAGGTTACAAGTGAATATCTCCATTAGGTCATCGGAGGAGAATTTCAATTTAATAAGGTTTGTGGAGGGGTAAAAGTAGGTTTACATAGGAAAATCCCTCTTTTTAAGTTAATTAACTACTTTATGGATTATCACCATTTTTTTTTTGACACTATGCCTAGCATAAACTTCTTCACATGAAATTATAGGAAATCTAGACAATACCACATAGGGGAAATACTTTATAGTTTTTTTTGTTAGAGGGTTTTTGGGACAATCAATATGAAGTAGAAAATTGGGTTGTCCTATGGGTGGGTTCATGTCATTGCCCTATTTTATTATCAATAATGGCCCTGTCTAATATGATAAACTGACCTCTCCAATTTGAAAAGGTATGGCTCATCCATCTAGGGTTCAAGGAACAAATGGGCAAGTGGTGACACGAGATCCAATTTTGGAAGGGGTCACCTATGTTCATATTTCAATTAAAGCTAAAATCCATTAAAGGAAACCCTAGGAAGTGGAGAAGGAAAATTTTGGAAACATACTAGAGAGGAAAAGGAAAATATCTTGGTTGAAGAAGGGGATACAAGAAGGGATAATGATACAAGGAATGAAAAAAATAAAATAAAAAATTAGGGTCTTTACACCTCCCCTTAAACAAAAATCTAATAACATAGTAGCATCGACCGAGAATCCATCGAGTACACAGGGGTGAGAAAAATTTATCAAGGGTGAGAATAACTTACCGATTTAGACAACATTGTGTCTCTATTCTCTGTCTTTGTCTCTATGGTAGGGTCTCCCTATGTCTTTGTATGGCGCTTTCTCTCTGTCAATGTCTCGGTTGTGGTAGGTTCACTCTGTCTCCTTGGCACTTTTCTATGTTCGTGTCTCGTCAATGATAGGGTCGCTCTGTCTTCACGTCTACAAATTATGAGGGTGAGGGTTCTAGTGATCGAATATTATGAGGGAACAAGTTTGATTATGTTATATATATAACATATAAAACATATGTGTTATATATATAACATATATATGTGTTATATATTTTTTTATACTAAATATGTTTATATATATGTTATTATTATTATACAAAATATTATTTTATTATTATATATATTACATTTGTGGAGGCCTTAATATGAACTAAAATTAAATACACTTAAAAAATAATTAATTGGGCTTAGATCTTGTGAGCAACTTTATATTACAATACATAGCTAATGAAATTAGAAACTCGTTGTTAAATTGTGTATTGGCATGTCCTTAGAATGAGGTCTCATGCACTTGAGAAAAATTGTTTGACATGGCCTTGTGCTTCATATTGCACAGAACCCACTCGTTCCTAATTCTTTTCTAGCATCAAGGATAATTGATAAAAGAAAGATTTGTTTTTAATGTACCAAACTGTATAAATTTTGGTATGTCATGATCATTGAATTAGGCTCATGATTTATTTTGACCTTTCCAATCCGATATTCAAACTTTACAAGCATTTGGGAGAAAACAAATTATTATATTGTCAATTTTATTAGAAAATATCCATTGTGTAGTCATCTATATTAAAAGGTTCAAGTCACCTTTATTGTATGTTTCGAGCCCATTTACATGGGAAAAAACTATGCTCGGTGTCATCTATGTGTTGTTACAAATAGGAAAAAATATGTGCTCTCGATCCTTCCATCTTTGGGACGTGTCTTGGAATAAAAAATATGTCTTAGAAAAACTCTAATAATATACATCTATGTGAGGCACAAAATGCTTCCACTAGATCCTCTTCCAATTTGTGGAGAAACAAGAAATTCGAGTCTATGTTTTGTACTACATGTGTCTTCATAATATTCATGGGAAAGGAAGGTGGCATGATGATGCTTCCATCCCATGCTTCTTGTTAGAATAATCGTAATGTTGTTCATAAGGTAGGGACAACTATACACATGTTTCGTGCTCTTCAACCAAAGGAAAGAGGTTTCGGAGACAACCCTTCCTCCTCCATTGACTCTTATACTAAAGGTAATATTTACTAGTACTAAAATTGAGCCTATAGTAGGGTTCTCTACCAGTGAGTACCCCAACATTTTTTCTCCCATATATAAACCTTGTCTTTTGTATCCTAGTTTGAGTAATGGATAAGGGAATATTTAGTTCCATGAATGACGAAGAAATTTCTAGAATGGGGTTCTTGAGGAAGTATGGGTAACAAATAGTAGACTCTTTGAATATAGATCATCAAGATATTTGTTTTGGACAACTTGCTACTATATTTGACAATAAGAGATAAGAATATCCTATGCCCATTTGTCTCATTTTACCTTAAAAATAAGTATGTACTTTTTAATATATTCTAGGATACCATGAGAAATAGGGATTGAATACATTGTAATCCAATTAACTATTTTAAATATATGACTTTGTTAAGGGAATATTTCTTAAAGGTGGTTTGAGAAAATATTTATTAATCTTATCTTAATTGTTGTAAGAGAATTTTGGAAGTTTGTGTGAATCATATTTGAGTCTTGAAACCCTCCCATACCATCAATGCATGCATCTACTATAACCATGTCAAATTTCATTGCATACAAGAAGCAACTGTAAAAATTTTAATGTTGACCCCATTCACAGGTCACTATGTGCGGAGTCAAATTAAAGCATAATTTCCACTAGTAATTGGTAAATGGACTACCAGCTTGAAAATTGTTAGATGAACCAAAGTTAAAATTGGAGATGATGGTATAAACTTGAATGAGATTCTCTTAGTTTTAAACCTCGTGCATGGTACATGAGCTCCTAAAGCATACCATGTCCATGACTTGGAGAAGCATAGTTTGAAAAAATTCAATGATGGTGATTTCCAATGGTCGTTATTACAGGGATTAGGGATGTCATCATCAACGATGATGATGATAGTGACAACTACGACAATGATGATGACAATGATGATGACAATGATGATGATGATGATGATGATGATGATGATGATGATTACAATGATGATGACAATGACAATGATGATGGTGATGGTAATGACAATGACAAGATGATGATGACAATGATGATGATAATGACAACGATGACGATGGTGAAGATGACGATGTCAATGATGACGAAAATGAAAATAATGAGGATGATGATGATGATGATGATGATGATGATAATGATGATGATGATTATAATTATGATGACAACAATGATGACAATGACAATGATGATGATGATGATGACAATGATGATGACGATGACGATGACAATGAAAACGATGATGACAATGACGATGACAATGATGTTGATGAAGACAATGGATGATGATGAAATATGCCTTGGTTTCTATATATGAACCATCATATATAGAGATAGGAACGAAGATGTTGACCCCTTTCACTGGTCGTTGTTTGTGGAAAGTTCTGACGAAGATGTTATAGGAACGATGAACATGTTCATTGAAACCTCGCCGCAATACGATGATAACAATGATTCCTTGCGAACAATTCCTTGTGAATATTGGCTCAAGGTCAAGGTATCCATCTCCTTGCACGCACAGTGTAGGATCGAGGTATTTGTCTCCTTACCCTTCCACCATTTAATCCTCGACTAAGATTTATTTGGGTTATATTGGTTTGAAATTATATTTATTAAAGGGGTTAAGGGTTAAGAATAAAGAGTTATATGGGGTCATAAGTTTTAGGCATTATGGTTCATAGGTGTTAGGGAATAGAGGATTAGAGGGGTTATAGTGTTTAGGGGTAATAATTTTAGAAATTAGAGTTATAAGGGTTAAGTATTAAGGTTTATAAGGTCATGTTTTTGACATTAGCAATTAAATGGGTTAGTGGTTATAAAGTTTATGTGTCTATGTCTCCATTTGTTATGGTATATAGTTATCAGTTAATAATGATTATATTTGTTAAAGGGTACATGAGCTAGTGATTAAGGTTGTCGGGGTTATAGGGTTTATGGGTTATAGTAATAGGATGTAAAGTGGTCACAAGGATTAGGGATGTCATCATTGATGATGATGATGACAATGACAACTACTACAATGATGATGACAATGATGATGACAATGACGATGAAAATGATGATGACAATGATGATGATGATGACAATGAAAATGATGATAATGACAATGATGACGACGATGATGATGAAGATGACGATGGCGATGATGACGACAACGACAATAATGATGATGATGACAATGATAAGGATAATGACGATGATGATGACAACGACAAATACAATGACAATGATGACAATGATGATGACGATGACAATGACAATGACAATGATGATGATTATGACATTGACAATGATGATGATGACGATGATAATGATGATGATTATGAAAATGATGATGACGACAATGATGATGATGATGATGAAATATGCCTTGGTTTATATATATGAACCATCATATATAGCTATAGGAACGAAGATGATAGCCCCTTTCACTGGTCATTGTTTCTAGAAAGTTTTGATAAAGATGTTATAGGAACAATGAACATGTTCATTGAAACCTCGTCACAATATGATGATAACGACGATGGATAATTTTATCTCCTTCACATTTATGTTGTAATTTTGTCATCTGATTGTCAAATTATTTGTGTGAGTCGCATTTGAGTCTCGAAACCCTACCATACTATCAAACACATGCATCTACTATAAAAATGTCAAATTTCAGTGCATACAAGCACAAAATGAAAAAATTTCAACGTTGGCCCTATTCATAGGTCACTCTGTGTAGGGTCAAATTGAAGCATAATTTCCACTAATTGGTAAATGTACAACCTTGAAAATTGTTAGACAAACCAAAGTTAAAATTGGAGATGATGGTATAAACATGAATGAGCTTCTCTTGGTTTCAAGAATAATATATTCTCTAATGAACAAGTCCAACCACATGAAGGTGGAAGCTCATATGGCTCCTCTCCTCTCCCCCTCACGTCACTCTCAATTCCCCAATACCCAATTTATCTAGTACTATAAAATATTTGAAAGCAACATAGTAAGAATCAAGCATAGAAACTAAGAAAACAAAAATTTAAGGTAAATTAAAGAGAACAAATCAACTAAAAACATATAAATACATACCTCGTACATTTCAACATTTCGATGTCATTAATCTTATTCTTCATCCAACTCAACATCTGTATCATCCGGTTCAGAATTGATGTTGAAAGGATTGATCATATCAGTATCATCATCAATGTCATCATTTCTAATCATATCATCATCAACAACATTGTCTTCTACATTTGGTTCGAATTCTTCAAGTTCTTAATATAACACATCGTTGATATCATCTTCATGTATAACATTGTCTTGAACATCTCCTGGAAATTCTCGACGCCTTTGTCTGACACATGAACTAATTGTTCCTCTGCATCATCTTCTTCTTCAATATCATCTTCTTCTGCTACAGTATACTTTATCGTCCTTCCTCTTGGATCATATCTAACAACATATGACCAAACCCCTCTACCTAGAATCTCTGAGTAAAATACATGTTCGTATTGGCTTGGGAAAACATAGGGCTCTGATCCTGGTTCAACATTCCTTGTATTGACCATGGTAAATCCGTTAGCATGTTGATTAACAGTTCTATCAGGACCACGTTCATTCATTCGTATCATGTGCCATTTGGCATCGAACAAAACTAATTTGAAGGATTTAAAGTCACACTCAAGTATATCATCCAAATACCCATAGTATCAATTTTCAGAGACTTATGGATGTCTGACACTTATAGAGGAAACATTAGTAACCTGAAATATTGCAGTTATCCCACTATCAAAAGTTTTCATCTTTTCATCCAACTTTTTGATGCGAAATTTGAGGCCATTGCACCACATAGCATTGTGGTGTTTAAACTGAAATATTCCAGACACGTAAAAAAGGCATTTTCAATTGACAAACATATTTATAATTTGAAATTATGCATATCAAGAAAAGAAAAGAAAAAAACGCCATATACATCAATATAATATTCAAAAAAATAAATATTATGGGTGAATATATGCTTACCTGTTTATCTTTTAAACCATATGCTAAATCAATTTCCCTCTATGTAAGATTGGTATCTCCTTTACGTTCAACTTCTTTGACCAATGTAACCACACCATACCATGATAGAATATCATTACTAGACTGTATACATCATTCAATCCATACCTGCATCCAATCAAGATTGTTTGCAATGTATAAATGTATTGCATCCCACTCTCGAGCAGTGGTATTAAAATAAAACAATTCGCATATAATCAGTTACCATGGTATACCTTCATAATAATAGATTATGCAGAAAGATTGAAAATTAAATAAGTAAGGTATACATAAAAACAAAAATTCAAATATATTATAAATTGCCACCATGATCTAATTGTCACTTTATTCATTCTACCTTTCCCCAATAGGTGCTCCCCTTCAAATTTGTTGATGGAGTTGACATCCCAAATGCGATCCACATTAATACTTGCAGCTATTTTAGGAAACTATTGAGTAATATAAACCATGGTTTGATATACCATATATCCCTCTACCATAGAACCCTCAAGACATGCTCTTTTTCTAACCAAAGCCTTCAATGATTTCAAGTGCCTCTCAACCATTCACATTGACCTTGTGTGTACAGGTCCACACTTTTCAATCCCCTCAACTTGGTGTATGAAGTAGTGTTCTTGTGTATTGAAAATTTGCATAGGTAGATACTTTTTCATTTCACACATTAAACGAGGAATTTGTCTCCTCCAATACTTTATATCTTCTTTATTTATTTCTTTAGATGAAAACCATCTACAAATGATGCAAGAAAATCACAGGGTTCAACAAAAAAGTATATAGTACTACATTACAAGTAAAACAAATGAAGTGAAATAAAAGTTGTACAATGAATTGAACAAATTACACTTTGCATATAAATCGCCAATTACCTCATGGATTTTCCAAGATCATATATAAATTGTTTGACATTGTTGTCAAAGTTTTCTAGGAGAGATAGAGGTAGAACATACTGGAACAAAAAAAATGAATCATTATTTATTCCCAAATTAGTAGACAAAAAACACTAACAACATGTTTCACCAATATAAAAATATATACACCAAAATAACTACGTTAACGAAGGTATGTCAATCATGAGTTTTTACCCCACCTAATTCACCTTTATTTGTTAGGATATTCTTTATGTTTGAAGAAAATCCAGTGGAAAAATTGATTTTTTGAATAACCTCTTTTACATCCTTACTTTACTGCTATGTCAATAACCATGGAATGGAGCTTATATTTTGTTCTACATCACTATTTGAATGAATCACACTTTGCATTGCATGATTGGCCTCCTTAATGTCATTACAAATCTTGACAATTTTTTCTTTGTCACTCCCATCTAATATTCGCCATAATGTTTCTGTTACATTATTCCCAATGTGCATTGTATCAAAAAAATGGACAATTTCTAGGTTTTCATAGTAGGGGAGCCTACTAAATTGTACAATATAACTTCTCATTCCTCGTGGAAGCACCCCATTATTAATTCCTTCATGACAACCTTCAAGGTGAAGCATAATTAAAGATATTACAACAAAAATTGGCAATTAGTACAGTGAACAAAATGCAATAAAAATATAAAATATGCAATAGACATGTATGATATGTATGAAATGTCTATGTATCATACATTTCATGTATGATACATAGACATTTTGATCCATACCTTGATGATTTCTATTATATTGAAACTCCCATAGACGAGGTGTCATTCTCTATGGTTTTAATCTAGTCTCTTATTTCCCATTGAAAATATTTTTTTCGATACTTCGATACCTATGGTTCTTAGAGAGGATGTGTATATACTCATCAAACACCTCATTTCTTAAACTTCTTGAATGACGAGATTTCATCTTAGGACCAAAAACTAGACATGCAAATTTACCCTTTGTTTGAAGACCTGCAAGAGATGGATTAAATTTTATATCAATTATTCGAAGTATGATTAATGAAGGGATTGTGTATTTAAAAACATGCATGATATGAACTTCATAAAATTAAACACTATTAATGTGCAGTGTAACGTTAAAACATACCACAGAAATGTGTTAGCCCTAGGGCATCATGAATTGTCCATACAAACATTTCATGGAATTTAAATTCCCTTTGCGCACCTACTGGTCTAGAGATATCATACATAGTGATTCCCTTCCATAACTCTAGTAACTCGTCAATAAGAGGCTCAATATATACATTCATATATTTGACTTGGTACTTACCTAATTGATTGAACATACAATCAATAATTACTACATATATGAGTAAATAAAAAAATATCAAACATAATTATAAGACATAATTGAACATATATGAGTAAACAAAAAAATTGAAGACATAATTATGAAACAAACAAGACAAATGAGATGTTACTGTGTTAAAAGAAAATATTCTAAAAAAATACCTGGAACAATAATTTCCAACATTATGTGCTCCCTCTTTACTAACATCCATGGAGGAATGTTATTGTTGATAACAAAAGAAGTCCACACCGAGTAAGTTGATATGAGCTCTCCAAATGGATTGACACCGTCAGTTATCAATGAAAGCCTAAGATTACGAGGTTCGAATTTAAAAAGTGGCCATATTTCCTCTATCTTCTTAAATGTAGATCCATCTTCAGGCATTCGAAGAACACCGTCTTTACTTTTGTTCTTTGGATGGTAATCCATAAATTGTGCTATGGTTTTGCACCTGAACAATCGTGTCAAACGTGGAATTATGGGAATATAACAAAGAACCTTGCAAGACACCTTTTTCGTTACTTGATCAATTCGATATCTACTAATTTGACATTTTGAGCATTCTTCTTTCGACACAAGTTCTCCATGATACAAAATATGATCATCAAGACATGCATGAATAGCTTGATAATTCATTCCAATATCTTTCATAATGGCATGTAAATCTTGGTATGTGTGACATAAAACATTTGACGATGGTAACAGAAAATCACTTAACAATATACAACATAAAAAACCAATACTGGTTAATGTAAAAAATATTAATCATACATATTGCATCCAAATTTTACAGTTGATCAACTAACAATAAAAATAGAGGAAAAAATAAAACCTTTATCATCATGTACTAAATGTGACAAAATATATTAGATATTGATGCAGCCCCCCTGCCCTCCTCGGGTTCTGCGACCTCCCGGTCTCTGGATATTTCCTTGTTCTGAGTCGGATTGATTCTTAGGGCTCCCTTTTGAACCCAAATCAATATTACCCAGGCCCCTTTTTCTTTTGTGTGCAGGTTCTGTCAGACCCGCGAGCTATTATTGTGTGCTTCCAAAACACTAAGGTTTAGGCACTAGCTCCTTCTGCGATTAGCCCCTTCGTCACATGACCTCGGGTTGGGTCCTTGCACAAATGCGTGCTTGTGGGTGCTATATCCTTTTCCCTAGCCCCTCCCTTGCATGTGAACTTGGTTATTTTCTCGCATGACCACGTGATCACCTATTAAAGCTCAGGCACCTTCAATCCTCTGAATTTTTTTTGGACCGTCGATCTCCTGATCTTGACGGTACCTCTGGATTGACGGTTCCGATATGTCCTCTCCAAATCCTACGGATCACATCTGGTTCCTCTGAATCAACGGACGAGATCTATTAGCGATTCGGGACTTCGGGGTTTTGAAGTCTCAAACCCTCACTACCTTCGTACTCTAATCCTCCGGAGTTAATGATATGTTTCCACTTGTCTCCTTGAATCTACGACCACGATCTCCTCCACGAATCCGGCCTTCAGGACTTTCAATTCTCAAACCTTCCTTTCTTTTGGAGAGATTTTTCTAAAATGGCTCGATCTCTCACCACGTCTCCTTCTAATCGATGGCTCTACTCCCGCTTCGGGACTTTGGCCTCCTCAACCAGATCAACGGTCCTATGACTCCTTCCTCGATCAATGACCGAGATCTTATACAAGAATTTGGACATGTCCTTCCTCAACCTTCCTCCAGAGTCCTAGATCTGGTGTCGTGTGTCCTCCTTCACATCGACGGCTCTCTTCGTTTCTGGGACTTCGGCATTCGGCTTCCTCAAATCTCAACAACCACAATTATCTGAAGTGAAATCTTTTGGAGTGCTAGATATTCTGACACGTGTCCTCTCTTGATCCAATGGTTGTCTAACGAAGTGAATCTCTATCCTCCACATGTCCCTTCTCATATCAACGACCCGCATTCTTCCTTTGGGATCAACGACCCTTAGTCATTTCGGCCTTCGACGCTTTGGAACTTTCTGAAACTTCTTTTCATAAAAACCCTGGAGTGCAATCCTCCGAAGTCCACGATCTGGTGACACCTGTCCTCTTCCAAATCGACAGCTTTCGTTTGCTTCGGTTGTTTGGGCTTCGGCGATTTCAAACCTTTGTCCTTCATTTTCTCCTCGAGTGACTTCACCCGAAATTCATGATATTTCGCCACGCATCCCCTTTCTATATCTAACGGCTCAGATTCTTTTCAGGTATTCACGATTCGGTCATTTCAACTCTCAAACATAAAATCCAATGTAAATTTCCCCAGAGCTCCTTATCTAGTGAAAAGTGTCCCCTCTATAAATCGACGACTCTTGACTCTTTGGTTGTTCGGCCTTCGGGTGCTTCAGTCTTACACCTCTGCCTCCTTCTGGATCTCTTGACCCGTTGACATGTTTTCCCTCTGAGTCTAATGATCCAGATTCCTTTCGGCATTTCATCTCTTCGAACTTCGGAAGTTTCAAATTCTCTGTGCACTCATTCCTCCTGGAGCGTTTCCATCTGAAATCAATAGATTTTCGCCACGTATCCTTCCAGTTGATGGACGGTCCAAAATGGTTTCAGGACTCCAACTCTTTAGCACGTCTTCTCTCCTGTGTGTACACAAAGCGTTAAAGCTCATGCACTTCTTCCCAGATCCAACGATGGTTGATCCTCTGCGCTCAGATCCAATGAATGAGATATTTTCTCTTCTCTTGTGCTATACTTTTTCACTAGGCACTGATCCAACGGACCAAGCTTCTCCTTAAAACCAATCTAATAGTTGTTTTCTCTCCTCCTCCTGATATTTTGACTTCTCCCGCCTTGGAAGAACTTTGTCAATCTTCAAAGGTTTTTGTCCTTTGAACTTTCTCCTGCGAACCTGGTTATCTTAGGTCTCACTTACACTCTTTGAAAGTGGTATCCCTTCTGAGATTTAGGACTTAGAATAAGTTAGTCTCCTAATAAATCCTTGCATTATCCCTTTTGAGCTTTAGGACTTAGAATAAGTCTATCTCCTACGAAATCCTTTTGTTATCCCTTCTGAGTTGTATCTCCTAGAATATTTCGATCTCCCACACACACCTTGCACTTCTGGGATTTCATCAAACTCAGATCCGAAGGATTTCTTGAAAAGAAGTTTTTCTCGCCCTCTTGGTGCTCTCCTTGCTCGATGCACACCTTGCAGAGCTTCTCCTTACAAGGTGTCCAATAGCTCTTTTTCCTTCTGAACTCAACAGAGAGTTCTTCCTTCTGTGCACTCTTGCACTCGCTCGATGACCACCTGGCAGAGCTCTACAGAGTTCTCAGTAACTATGTTTCTTTGTGCTCCAGCTGCACAGTTTCTGCCCTAAGGTATTCAGTAACCTTGAGGTTTCTCTTCAGTTTGTGATCACTCTGGTGCGCCTTCCTGGCACGTTCTTTTCTGACTCCACAAAGTTTAGATGTGCACTCCTTGCACTGCCTATAGAACCTCTAATGTTCTGTTGTGAACTCCTTGCACAGCCTAAAGAATCTGGAACGATATTATAGAACTCAATGAAGATAAAAGAAATCTATCTCCTATTACAAATGAAACTTATCACACATCCACAACATTCATTCATGAAAATACAAAAACACACAATATGCAGGAAAAACTACTTTTATATTATCTATATGTGTCTATACAGATGTTTACAAAAACGGGATTGTAGCAAAGTCCCAGTTCTCTCAAGATCTCTCTCAGAACTATTCTAATTGTATCCTAAGTTCTGCTTCTGAGACCTCTCTACCTAGATCTCTCTCTCCAGTCTCCTAACTCTCTTCCTGAAATATGATGTCAGATTTCCTTACAAAAGAGGGCTCTGCGAGCTCGTCCTCTCTCACCTAACCTTATCTATTACATTGAAGTTTTCATAAATGGCCATCTAGTCTAATGTGAACCTAGGGCCATCAACCTATCAGCCATTAAAGGTGACCTTATATTCTGTCTGTTCAAAGATATGGCTTGGTTTTCACTCAAGCTTACAACATGAATATGTATAGGATTATATTTCAAATTTAAAAATGGGAGGATTAATGCCTCTCCTTCTCTGAAATGCGCGATGATGTGCTGGAATGTTGATGCGTTGTCGAGGTGGAGTGATGCTCCTGCATCATACTCCACTGTTGGGAAAAACATGATCTCCTGCTCATGAACTCCTCTTCTCCAGTGTTGAAATCCTCCTGGATCCCAAACTCTTACTTGGAGTTGTCCCCCTGCTTCTCTCCAGCTATGTCATTTCTACTGCTACTGCTTCTTCTTTTGTTTCTTCCCTACTACTATGGCAAGCTCTCCTCTGTTCAACTTCCCTTTGCTGACTACTTCTGCTGACCTCAACATCAGCTTCCTGATCTCCTCTATCACCCTGTCCAACTGCTCCAGTGGTTGGCTCTCCTTATGCATTCTTCTCGGCTGCACTTCCTCCTTATCAGTGGGTAGATCAACTTTACCCCCCATATCGTTTTCTTCTTCTTTTGTGTCATTATCTTGCCAACCTGTTTCAGGCTCGAGATCCGCAGTTTAATCACCGAGTTGTTGCTCAACTTCCTCCTATGACATAGTCGTTTCTTCTGTCATCTCCTCTTGTGCTAGTTCACGTCCAACTTTTTCCAGTTGTTCCTATGGCTGGTATGATCCTCCATATGCTTCCAACTTGACATGTCGAATGTGAAATATTTGAACCATTACCCTTCTCTCTAGGGCTTCCAATTCCTCATACAGATCAGCAAAATCCATGTTGTTTTCTTCCTCTTCTGTTGCAGGCTTCAATGTTGCAGTCATCTCATGTTCAGCTTCCTGGATGAAAATTTTGAGCAATTATGTTGAATGCTCTTCTCATTTTGTTGGGGTAGACATCAGTGGCTGGTCCATTTCTTCCTCTTTGATGGTTTATGTTGGATGTATTTCTTTTTTTGTCGTTGCACCTTCATCATGTGCACTGGCCTCTACTTGGTTGTTTGGTAGGAATTCCTTGATCCCTCCAATAATCAGAATGCTCCTCTGATCCTCCTTTTGGATGGCGTAAGTATTTAACTTCTCATCATCTTCATTCACATGGTATGCAAATCCACATGAATCTTCACCTACCAGCACTCCTTGCTGACCTGAACTCACTTCTGAGCTCCTAAGACTTTATGACGGTCTCATTTCTTTCCCCCTGCCCACCTAGCAATTTGAACTTTCAGCACTGCTCCTCTGGCAGCACACGATACCTTCCACTGATCTCTTTCTATTTCCCACCTAGCAACTCGAAAGTCCATTTCTTCACACTTGGCATTTTATGAGATCTTCATCTGATCTCACCTCCTCATCACTGAGGTGTCTCCCAATTTCTGGTTCACGGATGTGAATCTGTTCCTCCTCTATGTCACTGAGATTTTGAGCATGCCTCAACCACCTTCTCACCATTTGTTGTTGTTTTCTGGCCAATAACTTTTGACATGGCTACTTTACCTAGTTGTTCAGAGGACATTCATACCTCCCTTATACCTTTGCCTCGTGTTGCATTTTCAATGCTAGTTGTTCCATCCTTGCTCTTATCTCATTGAATTCCTGATCCATCTTTGGATTGCATTTCTTCTTGTCGCCTTCTTTTCGACCACGCCCATGGCCTTCAGTAGCCATTTCCACCATCACCTGCCCTCCTGGCAAGCCTATGGATCAATCTACATCCGAGAACATCTCCATCTTTTCTCACATCTCACCTAGTTGTTTAAATTTTTGTTGTTGTTGTGCGCATGCAAAAACGTCCTCACAAAGAATCAGTACTCCGCTTCCTTCACCTGTTGTTTATAGGCAAATTCTTGTTTGTCAATACCACTTGATGTTATCAGGTCATCTCCTTTCACCGTCTCTCCTTTGTCTGTTGTGTCCAAACAAATTTTGGCCTTTTGATACCACTTGATGTCATCAGACTACCTCCTTTGCCTACAGAAATCAATTATGTGCTCTGATACCACCTAATGTAGCCCCCCTCCCCTCCTAGGGTTCTGTGACCTCCCAGTCATTGGTTCTCAACTGAAACCTCACTACAACTTACCCGCTCTGATACCTTCTGATGTAGGGCCCCCCTCCCCTCCTAGGGTTTTGTGACCTCCCGGTCTCTGGATTTTTCCTTGTCCTGAGTCGGATTGACTCTTCAGATTCCCTTTTGAATCCAAATCAATATTACACATACCCATTTTTATTCTATATGCAGGTTCTGTCAGACCCGCGAGCTATTCATGCGCGCTTCCAAAAAACTAAGGTTCATGCGCTAGCTCCTTCTGCGATTAGCCCCTTCTTCACATGACCTCGGGCTGTGTCCTTGCACAAACGCGCGCTTGCAGGTGATAGCTCCTTTTCCCTAGCCCCTCCCTTGCATGTGAACTTGGGTATGTTCTCGTGTGACCATGCGATTACCTGTTAAAGCTCACGCACCTTCAATCCCCCGAAATGTTTTGGGACCGTCGATCTCCCAATCTTGACAGCACCTCTGGATTGACGGTTCTGATCTGTCCTCTCCAAATCCTATGGATCACATCTACTTCCTCTGAATCAATGGACGAGATCTATTCACGGTTCCAGACTTCGGGGTTTTGAAGTCTCAAACCCTCGCTACCTCTGTATTCCAATCCTTCAGAGTTAATGATCTGCTGCCACATGTCTCCCTAAATCTACAGCCATGATCTCCTCCACAAATCCATCCTTCGAGACTCTCAATTCTCAAACCTTCCTTTCTTCCGGAGAGATTTATCCGAAATGGCTCGATCTCTCACCACGCGTCCTTCTAATCAACGACTTTTCTCCCACTTTGGGACTTTGGCCTCCTCAACTAGATCAATAGTCCTACGACTCCTTCCTCGATCAATCACCAATATCTTCACCGGGACTTCGAACCTGTCCTTCCTCCACCTTCCTCCGGAGTCCTAGATAATGCGTTACATGTCCTACTTCACATCGACGGCTCTCGTCGTTTACAGGATTTCGACATTCGGCGTCCTCAAATCTCAACAACCACAATTCTTTGAAGTGAAATCTTCCGGAGTACTGGATATTCTAACACTTGTCCTCTCTTGATCCAATGGTTGTTCAATGGTTGTCTAACGGATTGAATCTTCATCCTCCACGTGTCCCTTCGTAGATCAACAACCTGCATTTTTCCTTTGGGATCATCGACCCTTAATAATTTTGGCCTTCGGCCCTTCGAAACTTTTCGAAACTTCTTTCCATAAAAACCCTGGAGTGCAATCCTCTGAAGTCCACGATCTGGTGACACTTGTCCTCTTCCAGATGGATGGTTGTCGTTCGCTTCGGTTGTTTAAACATCAGTGATGTTAAACCTTTCTCCTTCGTGTTCTCCCAGAGTGACTTCACCCGGAATTCACGATCTTTCGCCACGCGTCCCATTTCTATATATGACGGCTCAAATTCTCTTTAGGCATTCGCAATTCGGCAGTTTCAATTCTCAAACTGAAACTCCAACGTAAATTTCCCTGGAGCTCACAATATGGTGACAAGTGTCCCCTCTTCATATCAACGACTCTTGGCTCTTTGACTATTCAAACTTCGGGTGTTTCAGCGTTACACCTCCACCTCCTTTTGGGTCTCACGACCCGTTGACACGTATTCCCTCTGAATCTAATGATCCAGATTCATTTCGGCCTTTCCGCTCTTTGGACTTCGGAAGCTTCAACTTATTTGTGCGCTCATTCCTCCTGGAGCGTTTCCAACCGAAATCAATATATTTCAGCCACGTGTCCTACTAGTTGATGGACAGTCCCAAATGGTTTCGGGACTCGGGCTCTTTAGTATGTCCGCTCTCCTGTGTGTACACAAAGCGTTAAAGCTCGTGCACTTCTTCCCGGATCCAACGATGGTTGATCCTCTGCGCTCAAATCAAATGAATGATATATGTTCTCTTCTCTTGCACTATCCTTGTTCACTAGGCACTGATCCAACGGACCAGGATTTTCCTTACAATCAATCTAACGAGTTTTTTCACTCCTCCTCCTAAGCTTTTGATTTCTCCCACCTTGGAAGAACTTTTTCAATCTTCAAAGGTTTTTGGCCTTTGAACTTTCTCCCGCGAACATGATTATATTGGGTCTCTCTTACGCTCTTTGAAAGTGATATCGCTTCTGAGCTTTAGGACATAGAATAAGTCTGTCTCCTATGAAATCCTTGTTTTATCCCTTCTGAGCTTGATCTCCTCAAAGATTTCGATCTCCCACACACACCTTGCGTATCTGGGATTTCGTCAAACTCTGATCCGAAGGATTTCTTGAAAATAAATTCTTCTCGCCCTCTTGGCACTCCCCTTGCTCGATGCACATCGTGCAGAGCTTCTTCTTACAAAGTGTTCAGTAACTTTGTTTCCTTCCGAACTCAACACAGAGTTCTTCCTTCTGTGCACTCTTTCACTCGCTCGATGCCCACCTGGCAGATCTCTACAGAGTTCTCAGTAACTCTTTTTCTCTATGCTCCTTCTGCACAGTTTCCCCCCTAAGGTATTCAGTAACCTTGAGGTTCCTCTTGATTTTGTGATCGCTCTGGTGTGCCTTCCTGGCACATTATTTTCTGACTCCACAGAGTTCAGATGCGCACTCCTTGCGCTGGCTACAGAACCTCAAATATTTTGTTGTGCACTCCTTGCACAACCTAAAGAATCCAAAACGATATTATAGAACTCAATGAAGACAAAAGAAATCTATCTCCTATTACAAATGAAACTTATCACACATCCACAGAATTCATTCATGAAAATACACAAACACACGATATGCAGGAAACATTGTTGTTCTATTATCTCTGTATGTCTATACAGATGTTTACAAAAGACAGACTATAACAGAGTCTGAGTTATCTCAAGCTCTCTCTCAGAACTATTCTAACTCTATCTTGAGTTCTGCCTCTGAGACCTCTCTACCCAGATCTCTCTCTCCAATCTCCTAACTCTCTTCCTGAAATCTGATGTCAGATCTCCTTACAAAAGAGGGCTATGTGAGCTCGTCCTCTCTCACCTAACCACATCTATTACATTGAAGTTTTCATAAATGGCCATCTAGTCTGATGTGAACCTTGAGCCATCAACATGTCAGCCATTAAAAGCAAACTTGTATTATGTCTGTTCAGAGATATGGCTTGGTTTTCACTCAAGCTTACAACATGAATCTGTATAGGATTATATTTCAAATTTAAAAATGGGAGGATTAATGCCTCTCCCTCTCTGAAATGCACATTGATGTGTTGGAATGTTGACACATTGCTGAGGTGGAGCGATGCTCCTGCATCATACTCCACTGTTGGGAAAAACATGATCTCTCACTCATGAGCTCCTCTTCTCCAGTGTTGAAATCCTCCTAGATCCCAAACTCTTCCTTGGATTTGTCCTCCTGCTCCTCTCCAACTATGTTGTTGTTGTTGTTGTTGCTTCTACTTTTGTTTCTTCCCTGTTGTTATGGCATGCTCTCCTCTATTCAACTTCCCTTTGTTGACTTCTTCTGTTGACCTCAACATCAGCTTCCTGATCTCCTCTATCACCCTGTCTAGCTGCTCCAGTGACTGGCTCTCCTTATGCAATCTTCTCGGTTGCACCTCCTCCTTTTCAGTGGATAGATCAACTTAACCCCCCATATCGTTTTCTTCTTCTTTTGTGGAATTATCTTGCCACCCTGTTTCAGGCTCCAGGTCTGCAGTTTAATCACCAAGCTGTTGCTCAGCTTCCTCCTCTGACATATTGGTTTCTTCTGTTAGCTCCTCTTGTGTTGGTTCAGGTCCAACTTTTTCCAGTTGTTCCTCTGGCTGGTATGCTCCTCCATATGCTTCCAACTTGACCTGTCAAATTTGAAATCTTTGAACCATTACCCTTCTCTCTAGGGCTTCCAATTCCTCATACAGATCAGCAAAATCCATGTTGTTTTCTTCCTCTTCTGCTACAGGCTTCAATGTTGCAGTCATCTCATGTTCAGCGTCCTGGATGAAAATTTTGAGCAATTATGTTGAATGCTCTTCTCCTTTTGTTGGGGTAGACATCAGTGTCTACTCCATTTCTTCCTCTTTGACGGTTTCTATTAGGTGTATTTCTTCTTCTGTTGTTGCACCTTCATCATGTGCATTGGCCTCTACTTGGTTGTTTGGTAGGAATTCCTTGATCCCTCCAATAATCAGAATGCTCCTCTGATCCTCCTTCTGGATGGTGGAATTATTTAACTTCTCATCATCTTCATTCACATGGTCTAGAAATCCACATGAATCTTCACCTATCGGCACTCCTTGCTGACCTGAACTCACTTCTAAGCTCTTAAGACTTTATGACAGTCTCATTTCTTTCCCCATACCCACCTGGCAATTTGAACTTTCAACATTGCTCCTCTAGTAGCACATGATACCTTCCACTGATCTCTTTCTATTGCCCACCTAGCAACTCGAAAGTCCATTTCTTCCCACTTGGTAGTTTATGATATCTTCATCTGATCTCACCTCCTCATCACTGAGGTGTCTCCCAATTTCTGGTTCACAGATGTGAATCTGTTCCTCCTCTGTGTCACTGAGGTTTTTAGCATGCCTTAGCCACCTTCTCACCATTTGTTGTTGTTTTCTGGCCAACAACTTTTGACCAGGCTATTTTACCTAGTTGTTCAGAGGACATTCATACTTCCATTGTACCTTTGCCTCCTGCTGCATATTCAATGCTAGTTGTTCCATCCTTGCTCTTATCTCATTGAATTCTCGATCCATCTTTGCATTGCATTTATGCTTGTGGCCTTCTTTTTTACCATGCCCATGGCCTTCAGTAGCCATTTCCACCTTCACCTGCCCTCTTGGCAAGCCTATGGATCACTCTACATCCGAGAACATCTCCATCTTTTCTCAAAGCTCACCTGGCTGTTTAAATTTTTGTTGGTGTTGTGCATGTGCAACAACCTCCTCACAGAGCATCAGTACTCTGCTTCCTTCACCTGTTGTTTATAGGCAAATTCTTGTTTGTGATACCACCTGATGTTATCAGGTCATCTCCTTTCACCGTCTCTCCTTTGTCTATTGTCTACAAACAAATTTCAGCCTTTTTCTACCACTTGATGTCATCAGACTACCTCCTTTGCCTATAGAAATCAATTATGTGATCTGATACCACCTAATGCAACCCCTTCCTCTCCTAGGGTTCTGTGACCTCCCAGTCACTGGTTCTCAACTGAAACCTCGCTACAACTTATCCGCTATGATACCTCCTGATGTAGGCCCCCCTCCCCTCCTGGGGTTTTGCAACCTCCCGATCTCTGGATTTTTCCTTGTCCTAAGTCGGATTGACTCTTCAAGATCCCTTTTGAACCCAAATCAATATTACACAGGCCCCTTTTTATTCTATGTGCAGGTTCTTTCAGACCCGTGAGCTATTCCTTCGTGCTTCCAAAATACTAAGGTTCAGGCGCTATCTCCTTCTGCGATTATCCCCTTCTTCACATGACCTCGGGTTGTGTCCTTGCGCAAACATGCGCTTACGGGTGCTAGCTCCTTTTGCCTAGCCCCTCCCTTGCATGTGAACTTGGGTATGTTCTCGCATGACCACGCGATTACCTGTTAAAGCTCACGCACCTTCAATCCCCCGAAATGTTTTGGGACTGTCGATCTCCCGATCTTGACGGTACCTCAGGATTGATGGTTATCATCTGTCCTCTCGAAATCCTATGGATCAGATCTGCTTCCTCTGAATCAATGGATGAGATCTATTCACGGTTCCAGACTTTGGGGTTTTGAAGTCTCAAACCCTCGCTACCTCTGTATTCCAATCATTCATATTTAATGATCTGTTGCCACATGTCTCCTTGAATCTACAGCCACGTTCTCCTCTCCAAATTTGTCCTTCGGGACTTTCAATTCTCAAACCTTCCTTTCTTCTGGACAGATTTATCCAAAATGGCTCGATCTCTTGCCACACGTCCTTCTAATCGACGACTCTACTCCTGCTTTGGGATTTTGGCCTCCTCAACCAGATCAATGGTCCTACGACTCCTTCCTCGATCAATGACCGAGATCTTCATCGGGACTTCGAACTTGTCCTTCCTCTGCCTTCCTCCGCCTTCCTCCAGAATCCTAGATCTGGCGTTTCGTGTCCTCCTTCACATCGACGGCTCTCGTCGTTTCCAGGACTTCGGCATTCGGAATCCTCAAATCTCAACAACCACAATTCTTCGAAGTGAAATCTTCCGGAGTGTTGGATCTTCTCACACCTGTCCTCTCTTGATCCAATGGTTGTTCAATGGTTATCTAACGGAGTGGATCTTCATCCTCGACGTGTCCCTTCGTGGATCAAGGACCTGTGTTCTTCCTTTGGGATCAACGACCCTTAATAATTCTGACCTTCGGTGCTTCAGAACTTTCTGAAACTTCTTTCCATAAAAACCCTGGAGTGCAATCCTCTAGAGTCCACGATCTGGTGACACCTGTCCTCTTCCAAATCGATGGTTGTCGTTCACTTCGGTTGTTCAGGCATCGATGATGTTAAAACTTTCTCCTTCGTGTTCTCCCAAAGTGACTTCACCCGAAATTCATGATCTTTCACCATGTGTCCCCTTTCTATATATGACAGCTCAGATTCTCTATGGGCATTCGCGAATCGGCAGTTTCAATTCTCAAACTGAAACTCCAATGTAAATTTCCCCTGAGCTCGTGATATGGTGACAAGTGTCCCCTCTACAGATCGATGACTCTTGGCTCTTTGACTATTCAGCCTTCGGGTGTTTCAGCATTACACCTCTGTCTCCTTTTGTGTCTCACGACCCGTTGACACATATTCCCTCTGAATCTAATGATCCAGATTCATTTCATCCTTTCCGCTCTTCGGACTTTGGAAGCTTCAACTTCTCTGTGCGCTCATTCTTCCTGGAGCATTTCCATCTGAAATCAATATATTTCTGCCACGTGTCCTACTAGTTCATGGACAGTCCCCAATGGTTTCGGGACTCTGGCTCTTTAGCACTTCCGCTCTCCTGTGTGTACACAAAGCATTAAAGCTCGTGCACTTCTTCCCGGATCCAACGATGGTTGATCCTCTGCGCTCAGATCCAATGGATGATATATGTTCTCTTCTCTTGCACTATCCTTGTTTTCTAGGCACTGATCCAACAGACCAGGATTCTCCTTACAACCAATCTAATGGTTTTTTTCGCTCCTCCTCCTAAGTTTTTGACTACTCCCGCCTTGGAAGAACTTTGTCAATCTTCAAAGGTTTTTGACCTTTGAACTTTCTCACGTGAACCCGACTATCTTGGGTCTCGCTTACGGTCTTTGAAAGTGGTATCCCTTATGAGATTTAGGACATAGAATAAGTTTGTCTCCTATGAAATCCTTGTTTTATCCCTTCTGAGCTTGATCTCCTCAAATATTTCGATCTCCCACGCACACCTTGCATTTATGGGATTTCGTCAAACTCAGATCCGAAGGATTTCTTGAAAAGAAATACTTATTGCCCTCTTGGCACTCTCCTTGCTCAATGAAAACCTTGCAAAGATTCTCCTTACAAAGTGCTCAATAACTTTGTTTCCTTCCAAACTCAACATAGAGTTCTTCCTTCTGTGCACTCTTGCACTCGCTCAATGCCCACCTGGCAGATCTCTATCGAGTTCTCAGTAACTCTTTTTCTTTGTGCTCCTTCTGCACAGTTTCCCCCCTAAGGTATTCAGTAACCTTGAGGTTCCTCTTGAGTTTGTGATCGCTCTGGTGCGCCTTCCTGCAACGTTATTTTCTGACTCCACAGAGTTCAGATGCGCACTCCTTGCACTGGCTACAGAACCTCAAATATTTTGTTGTGCACTCCTTGCACAGCCTAAACAATCCAGAACAATATTATTGAACTCAATGAAGATAAAATAAATCTATCTCCTATTGCAAATGAAACTTATCACACATCCACGGAATTCATTCATGAAAATAAACAAACACACGATATGCAGGAAAAACTGTTGTTCTATTATATCTGTATGTCTATACAGATGTTTACAAAAACCAGATTGTAACAGAGTTCGAGTTCTCTCAAGCTCTCTCTCAGAACTATTCTAACTCTATATTGAGTTCTGCTTCTGAGACCTCTCTACCCAGATCTCCCTCTCCAGTCTCCTAACTCTCTTCCTGAAATCTGATGTCAGATCTCCTTACAAAATAGGGCTCTCTGAGCTCGTCCTCTCTCACCTAACCTCATCTATTACAATGAAGTTTTAATAAATGGCCATCTAGTCTGATGTGAACCTTGAGCCATCAACCTATCAACCATTAAAGGAGACCTTATATTCTATTTGTTTGGAGATATGGCTTGGTTTTCACTCAATCTTACAACATGAATCTGTATAGGATTATATTTCAAATTTAAAAATGGGAGGATTAATGCCTCTCCCTCTCAGAAATGTGCGTTGATGTGCTGGAATGCTGACACGTTGCCGAGGTGGAGCGATGCTCCTGCATCATACTCCACTGCTGGGAAAAACATGATCTCCCACTCATGAGCTCCTCTTCTCCAGTGTTCCAATCCTCCTGGATCCGAAACTCTTCCTTGGAGTTGTCCTCCTGCTCCTCTCCAGCTATGTTGTTGATGTTGTTGTTGGTTCTTCTTTTGTTTCATCCCTGCTGCTATGGCAGGCTCTCCTCTGTTCATCTTCCCTTTGTTGACTTCTTCTGCTAACCTCAACATCAGCTTCCTGATCTCCTCTATCACCCTGTTTGGCTTCTCTAGTGGTTGGCTCTCCTTATGAAGTCTTCTCGGTTGCACTTCCTCCTTATCAATGGGTATATCAACTTAACCCCCCATATTGTTTTATTCTTATTTTGTGGAATTATCTTGCCACCCTATTTCAGGCTCCAGTTCCATAGTTTAATCACCGAGTTGTTGCTCAGCTTCCTCCTCTGACATATTGGTTTCTTCTGTCAGCTCCTCTTGTCCTGGTTCATGTCCAACTTTTTCCAGTTGTTCCTATTGTTGGTATGCTCCTCCATATGCTTCCAACTTGACTTGTCGAATGTGAAATCTTTGAACCATTACCCTTCTCTCTAGGGCTTCCAATTCCTCATACAGATCAGTAAAATCCATGTTGTTTGCTTCCTCTTTTGTTGCAGGCTTCAATGTTGCAGTCATCTCATGTTTATCTTCCTGGATGAAAATTTTGAGCAATTATGTTGAATTCTCTTCTCCTTTTGTTGGGGTAGACATCAGTGTCTGATCCATTTCTTCTTCTTTGACAGTTTATGTTGGATGTCTTTCTTCTTATGTTGTTGCACCTTCATCATGTGCACTGGCCTCTACTTGGTTGTTTGGTAGGAATTCCTTGATCCCTCTAATAATCAGAATGCTCCTCTGATCCTCCTTTTGGATGGTGGAAGTATTTAACTTCTCATCATCTTCATTCACATGGTTCGAAAATCCACATGAATCTTCAACTATCAGCACTCCTTGCTGACCTGAACTCACTTCTGAGCTCCTAAGACTTTATGACGGTCTCATTTCTTTCCCCCTGCCCTCCTGGAAATTTTAAATTTTAGCATTGCTCCTCTGGCAGCACACGATACCTTCCAGTGATCTCTTTCTATTTCCCACCTAGCAACTCGAAAGTCCATTTCTTCCCACTTGGCAGTTTATGAGATCTTCATCTGATCTCAACTCCTCATCACTGAGGTGTCTCCTAATTTTTGGTTCACAGATGTGAATTTGTTCCTCCTCTGTGTCACTGAGGTTTTGAGCATGCCTCAACCACCTTCTCACCATTTGTTGTTGTTTCCTGGCCAACAACTTTTGACCGGGCTATTTTACCTAGTTGTTTAGAGGACATTCGTACCTCCAGTGTACCTTTGCCTCCTATTGCATCTTCAATGCTAGTTGTTCCATCCTTGCTCTTATCTTATTGAATTCTCGATCCATCTTTGGATTGCATTTCTTCTTGTGGATTTCTTTTTGACAATGCCCATGGCCTTCAGTAGCCATTTCCACCTTCAACTTCCCTCCTGGCAAGCCTATGGATCATTCTACATCCGAGAACATTTGCATCTTTTCTCACAACTCACCTGGCTATTTAAATTTTTGTTGTTGTTGTGCACATGAAACAACCTCCAAACAGAGCATCAGTACTCCGCTTCCTTCACCTGTTGTTTATAGGCAAATTCTTGTTTGTGATACCACCTGATGTTATCAGGTAATCTCCTTTCACCGTCTCTCCTTTGTCTGTTGTCTTCAAACAAATTTCGGCCTTTTGATACCACTTGATGTCATCAGACTACCTCCTTTGCCTACAAAAATCAATTATGTGCTATGATACCACCTAATGCATCCCCCCTCCCCTCCTAGGGTTTTGTGACCTCCCAGTCACTGGTTCTCAACTAAAACCTTGCTACAACCTACCTTCTCTAATACCTCTTGATGCAGGGCCCCCCTCCCCTCCTGGGGTTTTGCGACCTCCCGGCCTCTGGATTTTTCCTTGTCCTGAGTCAGATTGACTCTTCGGGCTCCCTTTTGAACCTAAATCAATATTACACAGGCCCCTTTTTATTTTGTGTGCAGGTTCTGTCAGACCTGTGAGCTATTCGTGCACGGTTCAGGGGCTATCTCCTTCTACGATTAGCCCCTTCTTCACATGACCTCGAGTTGTGTCCTTACGCAAACGCGCACTTGCGTGTGCTAGCTCTTTTTTCCTAGCCCCTCCCTTGCATGTGCACTTGGGTATGTTCTCGCCTAACCACGCGATTACCTGTTAAAGCTCTCGCATATTTAATTCCCCGAAATGTTTTGGGACCGTCGATATCCCGATCTGTATGGTACCTTTCGATTGACGGTTTCAATCTGTCCTCTCCAAATCCTATGGATCCGATCTACTTCCTCTGAATCAATGGACAAGATCTATTCGTGGTTCCGGACTTCGGGGTTTTGAAGTCTCAAACCCTCGCTACCTCTGTATTCCAATCCTTCGGAGTTAATGATCTGTTGCCACATGTCTCCCTGAATCTATGGCCATGATCTCCTCCGCAAATCCGTCCTTTGGGAATTTCAATTCTCAAACCTTCCTTTCTTCCGGAGAGATTTATCCGAAATGGCTCGATCTCTCGCCATGCGTCCTTCTAATCGACGACTCTACTCCCGCTTTGGGAATTTGGCCTCCTTAACCAGATCAATGGTCCTACGACTCCTTCCTCGATCAATGACCGAGATCTTCACCGGGACTTCGAACCTGTCCTTCCTCCGCCTTCCTAAAGAGTCCTAGATCTGGTGTCGTGTCTCCTCCTTCACATCGACGGCTATCGTCATTTCCAAGACTTTGGCATTCGGCATCCTCAAATCTCAACAACCACAATTCTTCGAAGTGAAATCTTCTGGAGTGTTGGATCTTCTGACACCTGTCCTCTCATGATCCAATGGTTTTCCATGGTTGTCTAATGGAGTGAATCTTCGTCCTCCACGTGTCCCTTTGTAGATCAACGACGTACATTCTTCCTTTGGGATCAACGACCCTTAATAATTTCGACCTTCGATGCTTCGGAACTTTTCGAAACTTCTTTCCATAAAAACCCCGGAGTGCAATCCTCTGAAGTCCACGATCTGGTGACACATGTCCTCTTCCAGATCGATGGTTGTCATTCGCTTCGGTTGTTCACGCATCATCGATGTTAAACCTTTCTCCTTCGTGTTCTCCTAGAGTGACTTCACCTGGAATTCATGATCTTTCGCCACGCGTCCCCTTTCTATATCTGACGGCTTAGATTCTCTTCGGGCATTCACGATTCGGCAGTTTCAATTCTCAAACTGAAACTCCAATGTAAATTTCCCTGGAGCTTGCAATATGGTGACAAGTGTCCCCACTGCAGATCGACGACTCTTGGCTCTTCGACTATTCAGCCTTCGGGTGTTTCAACATTACACCTCCGCCTCCTTTTGGGTTTTACGACCCATTGACACATATTCCCTCTGAATCTAATGATCCAGATTCATTTTGGCCTTTCCGCTCTTCGGACTTCGGAAGCTTCAACTTCTATGTGCGCTCATTCCTCCTGGAGCGTTTCCATCTAAAATCAATATATTTCCACCACGTGTCCTACGAGTTGATGGACAGTCCCAAATGGTTTCGGGACTCCGACTCTTTGGCACGTCCACTCTCCTATGTGTACACAAAGTGTTAAAGCTCATGCACTTCTTCCCGGATCCAACGATGGTTGATCCTCTGTGCTCAGATCCAATGAACGATATATGTTCTCTTCTCTTGCACTATCCTTGTTCGCTAGGAACTGATCCAACTGACTAGGATTCTCCTTACAACCAATCTAACGGTGTTTTTCACTCCTCCTCCTAAGCTTTTGACTTCTCCCTCCTTGGAAGAACTTTGTCAATCTTCAAAGGTTTTCGGCCTTTGAACTTTCTCCCGCGAACCCGAGTATCTTGGGTCTCGCTTACGCTCTTGTAAAGCGGTATCCCTTCTGAGCTTTAGGACATAGAATAAGTCTGTCTCCTACAAAATCCTTGTTTTATCCCTTCTCAGCTTGATCTCCTCAAAGATTTCGATCTCCCACGCACACCTTGTGTTTCTGGGATTTCGTCAAACTCAGATCCGAAGGATTTCTTGAAAAGAAATTCTTCTCTCCCTCTTGGCACTCTCCTTGCTCAATGCACACCTTGCAGAGCTTCTCCTTACAAAGTGTTCAGTAACTTTGTTTCCTTCCGAACTCAACACAAAGTTCTTCCTTCTGTGCACTCTTGCACTCACTCGATGCCCACCTGAAAGATCTCTACAGAGTTCTCAGTAACTCTTTTTCTCTGTGCTCCTTCTGCACAGTTTGCCCCCTAAGGTATTCAGTAACCTTGAGGTTCCTCTTGAGTTTGTGATCGCTCTGGTGTGCCTTCCTAGCATGTTATTTTCTGACTCCATAGAATTCAAATGAGCACTCCTTGCCACCCTGCTGCAGGCTCCAGTTCCGCAGTTTCGTCACTGAGTTGTTGCTCAGCTTCCTCCTCTGACATATTGGTTTCTTCTATCAGCTCCTCTTGTGTTGGTTCACGTCTAACTTTTTCCAGTTGTTCGTTTGGATGGTATTCTCCTCCATATGCTTCCAACTTGACCTATGAGATGTGAAAGCTTTGCACCATTACCCTTCTCTCTAGGGCTTCCAATTCCTCATACAGATCAGAAAAATCCATCATGTCTGCTTTCTCTTCTACTGCAGGCTTCAATGTTGTAGTCATCTCCTGTTCAACTTCCTTGCTGAAAATTTTGAGCAATTCTGTTTAATTCTCTTCTCCTTCTGTTGGGGTAGACATCAGTGTCTGCTCCATTTCTTCCTCTTTGAAGGTTTTTCTTGGTTGTCTTTCTTATTCTGTTGTTGCACCTTCATCGTGTGCACTGGCCTCTACTTGTTTGTTTGGTAGGAATGCCTTGATCCCTCCAATAATCAGAATGCTCCTCTGATCCTCCTTTTGGATGGTGGAAGTAATTGACTTCTCATCATCTTCATTCACATGGTCTGCAAATCCACATGAATCTTGATCACATATCAGCACACCTTGCTAACCTGAACTCACTTTTGAGCTTCGAAACTTTCTGACGGTCTCATTTCTTTCCCCCTGCCCACCTGGCAATTTGAACTTTCATCATTGCTCCTCTGGTAGCACACAAGGCCTTCCACTGAACCTCTTTCTATTCCCCATCTGGAAAATCTAAAGTCCATTTCTTCCCACTTGGCAGTTTATGAGATCTTCATCTGATCTCACCTCCTCCTCATCACTGAGGTGTCTCCCAATTTCTGGTTCACAAATGTGAATCTGTTCCTCCTCTGTGTCACTAAGGTTTTCAGCATGCCTCGCCCACCTTATCACCATTTTTTGTTGTTTCCTGGAAAACAACTTTTGAACGGGCCATTTTACCTTCCGGTTCAGAGGACATTCATACCTCCAGTGTACCTTTGCCTCATGTTGCATCTTCAATGCTATTTGTTCCATCCTTGCTCTTATCTCATTGAATTCCCGATGCATCTCTGGATTGAATTTATGCTTGCGGCCTTCTTTTCGACCATGCCCATGGACTTCGATAGCAATTTCCACCTTCACCTGCCCTCCTTGCAAGCCTATGGATCACTCTACATTCGAGAACATCTCCATCTTTTCTCACAGCTCACCTGGTTGTTTAAATTTTTGTTGATGTTGTGTGTGTGCAACAACCTCCTCACAGAGCATCAGTACTATGCTTACTTCACATGTTGTCTATAGGAAAACTCTCGTTTGTGATACCACCTGATGTTATCACGTCATCTCCTTTAATCGTCTCTCCTTTTTCTAATGTCTGCAAACAAACTTTAGCCTTCTGATACCACTTGATGTCATCAAATTACCTCCTTTGCCTACAAAAATCAATTTTGTGCTCTGATACCACCTGATGCAGTCCCCCTCCCCTTTTGGGGTTCTGCGACCTCCCAGTCTCTGGATATCAACTAAAACCTCACTACAACTTACCCTCTCTGATACCTCCTGATGCATCCCCCCCTCCCCTCTTGGGGTTTTGCGACCTCCCGGTCTCTAGATATTTCCTTGTCCTGAGTCGGATTGACTCTTCGGGCTCCCTTTTGAACCCAAATCAATATTACACAACCCCTTTTTCTTCTGTGTGCAGGTTCTGTCACACCCACGATCTATTCCTGCGTGCTTCCAAAACACTAAGGTTCAGGCGCTAGCTCCTTCTGCAATTAGCCCCTTCTTCACATGACCTCGGGTTGTGTCCTTGCGCAAACGTGCGCTTGCGAGCGATAGATCCTTTTCCCTAGCCCCTCCCTTGCATGTGAACTTGGATATGTTCTCACGTGACCATGCGATTACCTATTAAAGCTCATGCAGCTTCAATCCCCCGAAATGTTTCAAAACTGTCGATCTCCCGATATTGATAGTACCTCTGGATTGACGGTTCCGATCTATCCTCTTCAAATCCTACGGATCAGAGTTTTTGCCTCTAAATCAACGGACGAGATCTATTCGTGGTTCTAGACTTCAGGGTTTTGAAGTCTCAACCCTTCGCTACCTTCGTACTCCAATCCTCCAAAGTTAATGATCTATTGCCACCTGTCTCACTGAATCTACGGCCACGATCTCCTGCGCGAATCCGGCCTTCGGGACTTTCAATTCTCAAACATTCCTTTCTTCCGAAGAGATTTCTCCCAAATGGCTCGATCTCTCACCACGCATCCTTCCAATCGATGGCTTTGCTCCCGCTTCAGGACTTTGGCCTCCTCAACCAGATCAATGGTCCTACGACTCCTTCCTCGATCAATGACCGAGATCTTGTCCGGGTCTTCAGACCTGTCCTTCCTTCGCCTTCCTCTGGAGTCCTAGATCTGGCATCGTGTGTTCTCATTCACATCGATAGGTCTCATCGTTTCCAGGACTTCGGCCTTTGGCGTCCTCAAATATCAACAACAACAATTCTCCGTAGTGAAATCTTCCGGAGTGTTGGATCTTCTGACACTTGTCCTCTCTTGATCCAATGATTTTTCAATGGTTGTCTAACGGAGTGAATCTTTGTCCTCCATGTGTCCCTTCGCAGATCAACGACCTGCGTTCTTCCTTTGGGATCAACAACCCTTAATCATTTTGACCCTCGGTGCTTCAAAACTTTCCATAAATTCTTTCCATAAAAACCTTGTAGTGCAATCCCCTGAAGTCCACGATCTAGTGACACCTATCCTCTTCCAGATCGACGACCATCATTTTCTTTGGTTGTTCGGGCTTCGGCGATGTTAAACCTTTCTCCTTCGTGTTCTCCCGGAGTGACTTCACACAGAATTCACAATATTTCGCCACGTGTCCCCTTTCTAGATCTGATGGCTCGGATTCTCTTCGAGCATTCGCGATTCAGCAGTTTCAATTCTCAAACTGAAACTCCAATGTTAATTTCCCCGGAGCTCGCGATCTGGTGACAAGTGACCCCTCTGCAGATCGATGACTCTTGGCTCTTCGGTTGTTCAGCCTTCGGGTGTTTCAGTGTTACACCTTTGCCTCCTTCTGGATCTCATGACCCATTGACACGTATTCCCTCTAAATCTAATGATCCAGATTCATTTCGGCCTTTCGGCTCTTCGGACTTCGGAAGTTTCAACTTCTCTGTGAGCTCATTCCTCCCAGAGTGTTTCCATCTGAAATCAATAGATTTTTGCCACGTGTCCTTCTAGTTGATGGACAGTCCCAAATGGTTTCGGGACTCCAGCTCTTTAGCACGTCTGCTCTCTTGTGTGTACACAAAGCGTTAAAGCTCGTGCACTTCTTCCCGGATCCAACGATGGTTGATCCTCTGTGCTCAGATCCAATGGATGAGATATGTTCTCTTCTCTTGCGTTATCCTTATTTGTTAGGCACTGATCCAACAGACCAAGCTTCTCCTTACAACCAATCTAACAGTTTTTGTCACTCCTCCTCCTGAACTTTTGACTTCTCCTGCCTTGGAATAACTTTGTCAATCTTCAAACGTTTTCGGCCTTTGAACTTTCTCCCGCGAACCCGACTATCTTGGGTCTTGCTTACGCTCTTTGAAATCGGTATCCCTTATGATATTTAGGACTTCAAATAAGTCGGTCTCCTACGAAATCCTTGTGTTATCCCTTCTGAGCTTGATCTCCTCAAAGATTTCGATCTCCCACGCACACCTTGCATTTCTGGGATTTTGTCAAACTCAAATCCGAAGGATTTATTGGAAATAAATTCTTCTCGCCCTCTTGGCGCTCTCCTTGCTCAATGCACACCTTGCAGAGATTCTCCTTATAGAGTGTTCAATAACTTTGTTTCCTTCCGAACTCAAAATAGAGTTCTTCCTTCTATGCTCTCTTGCACTCACTCGATGCCCACCTGGAAGAGCTCTACAAAGTTCTCAGTAACTCTGTTTCTTTGTGCTCCTTTTGCACAGTTTCCCCCCTAAGGTATTTAGTAACCTTGAGTTTCCTCTTGAGTTTGTGATCTCTCTGGTGCACCTTCCTGGCACGTTCTTTTCTGACTCCACAGAGTTCAGATGCGCACTCCTTGTGCTGGCTACAGAACCTCAAATGTTCTATTGTGCACTCCTTGCATAGCCTAAAGAATCCAGAACGATATTATAGAACTCAATGAAGATAAAATAAATCTATCTCCTACTACAAATGAAACTTATCACACATCCACGGTATTCATTCATGAAAATACACAAACACACGATATGCAGGAAAAACTACTTTTCTATTATCTTTGTGTGTCTATACAGATGTTTACAAAAACTGAACTGTAATAGAGTCCTAGTTCTCTCAATCTCTCTCTCGTAACTATTCTAACTCTATCTTGAGTTCTTCTTATGAGACTTCTCTACCCAGATCTCTCTCTCTAGTCTCCTAACTCTCTTCCTGAAATCTGATGCCGGATCTCCTTACAAAAGAGGGCTCTACGAGCTCGTCCTCTCTCACCTAACCTCGTCTATTACATTGAAGATTTCATAAATGGCCATTTAGTTTGATGTGAACCTAGAGCCATCAACCTCTCAGCCATTAAAGGCGACCTTATCTTCTATATGCTCAGAGATATGGCTTGGTTTTTACTCAAGATTACAACATGAATCTGTATAGGATTATAATTCAAATTTAAAAATGGGAGGATTAATGCCTCTCCCTCTCTGAAATGTGCATTGATGTGCTGGAATGATGGGGCGGTGTTGAGGTGGAGTGATGCTCCTGCATCACATACCTTAGGATCTATGTGACACAAGTGTTTGACAAACCATTCATAACCTTTAAGTTCACCAGCAACAATATAACAGAGAGAAAAATTGTTTTGGATCCTTCATAGAGAGGTTGTGTTGCCTTCTCAAGTACATGTATATCAAAAACACCATCAAGTTGATCATCATCATGGACCAATATATTTGTCCCATCTTCTTCAATTGTGTTATTAGCATCATCATCTTCTTCCATAGGATCATTAATTTGATCTTCAATATTCACTCCATGTTCATGAGCAGGTTCTTGTAGAACCACGTCTTCCTCCATGGGAAGTGCACTAGGGCGTCATTCCTTTTTAATTACAAATAATCAAGTAATATTAGTTTATATAACAAATATCAAAACGATATAAACATTTACAAATATAATATAGGAAAACAAAGACAACAAAGACAAAGACAAATACAACTTATACGGTGAGAGTGAGAAACAAAGACAACAAATCAATGATGAATATTGTGCAATTCAAGATGTTTATGAATATATTGAAACAATATAGGAAAAATGTTATTTTTCTTGACATGTAGAAAGAGAAACACTTTGTGATATATATAGTCACAACCAACAAAAACAACATATTCTTATTTTTCCTTCATCATTATGTCATATTATTTCTTGATTTCACTTGGAGACCACAAGTGTTAAGTGGATGACAACTTCCCCTGGCCCAACTTGGAGACCATAGGTTAATTTATAAGGGGTTGAAAACTGAGGGATTAGGGGTTAACACATTAGTGATGCAAGGGTTAGGGCTTAGGGGTTAAGGGGTTATGATTTAAGGGGTAATTAGGGGTCAAGGATGGGGGTACTAAATGGTTTAGAGGTTTATAATGGGTCAAGGGCTAAGGGATTAGGGGTTAGCAGGTTATTGGCCATCCAACGGTTAGGGGTAMTTAGGAGTTGGTATTCTATATGGAGAAATCATATTAGGTGAGAGAGAGAAACAAAGACAACAAATCAATGATGAAGCTCGTGCAACTTATCAAGATGTTTATGACTATGTTGAACAAATATAGGAAATATGTTATGTTTCTTGACATGTAGAAAGAGAGACACTTTGTGATATATATATAGTCTCAACCAGCAAAAACAACCTATTCTTATTTCACCTTCATCATTATGTCATATTCTTCTTTGATTTCACTTGGTGACCATGGATTTTAAGTTGATGGAAAATTTCCCACAACTTAGATACCATGGTTTATAAGGGGTTGAGATCATATTATATATCCCTATGATCCCAAACCCTTAACCCAACCCTAACCCATAACCCTTTAATCCCTAGCCCCTAACCCCTTAGACCATATCCCTCTAGTCTGTAACACCTTAACCCCATTCCCCCTAAGCCCTTAAACCCATAACCCCTAAGCCATTAATGATCCAGGAAGATCTTTGTGGTCACCCACCTTGTCTAACTGGCTCAAAATAGTTTTTTGGCAACTTACTATTTTTAGCAGTTTTTGGTTCTTGAACTTTCGGGGCCATTTTGAGGGCCTAAATGATGTTTTTTCGCGATCATGCACCTCAATCTTAAATAAACTCTTTGATTGATCCCCCTAAATGAAGGTCCTCTTTAATACATTTCCAACAAGCTATCGTGCGCCCTAAACGGAGATCGTATGAAAAAGTTACAACCCTGGGAAGTTGATGTACTAACTTACCCCAACAGGGCCCACATGACTTTTGGTGCTTCATCTCCTAGGGTTAGGTTTTTGGATGTCTAGGGTTTTGGAATTCATGTTTATTTTAAAAATTCTTTCAGATCCTCATTGTAATCATCTTCTTGTGAATGAGCGCAGTCGTCGCATCGCTTCTCAGAGATAAGCTGCCACCATTCTAGCAAGCTTGTTTTCAGACTGCATTGTATAGTTTTCAGCATATTTCTTATTTAATATAAGCCAAGTTTTATTGTATCTCTATTATATTTCACTGTGTCTCTGTGTTAATATTAGAAATTTGTGGTTTCATTTCATTCTGCTCATAAATTCAAATCAGTGGTATCAGAGCGGTCTACTCCTTGTCATTTTTTTAATGCATGTCCCCGATGCGGTCAAGGTATAGAGCGTTAGGTCTTGAGCTTGTTTCTCTTGAGGACAACTGCTCTCACGTGCCCAAGAAACCATCCATAGTGAGCGAAAATAAAGACGAAGAGACAGGAGATCCTTTCAAAATGTTGCTCGAGGAATCCATTAAGCGACATAGGAATGAGATGATGGACAAATTTGCATAAATCCTTCGACGGTTGCCGACAAGCGACGCACCCACCTCAAGTGGAGGCTCCACCCCCTTCAAGGTATATATCAATTCCTATATTTGAAGGTCAAATAGATTTCGATGTCGTAGATAAATGGTTAAACCTTCTTGAAGGGTATTTTTCTATCCATGACTTTTTCGATAGAGAAAATATTGCATTTGCGCTCCTCGAGGCCATCCCCCATGTCAAAGATTGGTGGGAGACTTTCTGTGATCAAAATGAAAGAGAGGGTTCCACATTATTTACAGTTTCACCCACTTAGGGTTCCTTCATGGATGTTATTAAGGAACAATACTACCCTGTTGGAAGTTATGACGACTTGTATACAAGATGAACCAAACTGCGGCAGGAAATAGACCAAACAGTGTCAGAGTTCACTAATGTCTTCCATACCTTGCGCACCAAGTTGGGTATCAAATATTCTAAGAGACCTCTAGTGTTCAAGTACCACAACACTCTGCATAGATACATCCATACAAAAATGGATATTTTGTACATCTCATCCTTGGGCGCGGCCTATCGATATGTCGTCAAAATCAAGTAAAAGCTAAAACAAAAGACGCGACAGTTTGGGTCTGGAAACCACTCACAACAGAAGTAGGGAAAGGGAAGCCCCAACCCGTAGAACAAAGGAAAGATCAAAGATGGGAAACCTCAGGACAACCAGTCTAATCCGAAAGCAAAGAAGGACAATGGGAAGACGAAGAAAGATACCGAGAAGTGGTGTGACTTCCATAAGAGCGAGGCATAACACTGTTGATTGCCACTCAAAGAAGTCATTAGTGGCTAAGGTAAAATCCTTTGAATCAGATGCGGGTTAGGAATCTGAGTCAGATTCAGAAAAGGGGAGACGGATCATTGACGTGGAACCCAATTCCACTGTTGCTACCACTTAGATCCAACCCGGTGAACCTAATGAGCCAGAGGAAGGTGAGTGCCTCTTTCATTCAGAGATGTGGGTAAAAGGAACTTTGTTGCACTTCATTGTTGATATTTGTAGCCAGAATAACCTCATCTTAGTAGTGATCATCAAGCGGCTAACCCTGTCGACAATGTTGCACCCACATCCCTACACCATCGGATGGCTTCGTCAAGGAAATGATCTTCACGTCAGCTAACAGTGTCTCAAGCCATTCAAAGATGAGGTATTGTGTGATGTTTCTCCCATTGAAGTTTGTGATGTTCTTTTGGGCCAACCTTATTTTTGGAAACCTCATGTTGTATATGAGTCTAGGCCTCACAGTGTTATTATTACTTTGAATAGGAAATTGTATAGGATACCCGAGGTAGTCCCACCTAGTGTTATTTCCTTGATCTCTACCAAGCAATGCAAGAAGTTCATTTCTCATACCGAGAAGTTTGTCTTCTTCGTGATTCCCTCTTAGAGTGAGAGAAAGGTTGTAGCCACATCCATGGCCTCCACGACCGGCCTGTAGAAAAAGCAAGTGGATAAGGTCGTGAAAGAACACAAAGACATATTCTCATCACCTACTGGGGTACCTCTGCACTTTCAGGTCAAGCATACCATCGATCTGACCCTCGATGCATCGCTACCCAATGGGACAGTCTATCGTCGCTCTCTGCTAGAAAATGAGGAGATTAAGTATCAGATCCAAGAACTGCTCCACAAGGGGCACATCTGACCCATATCATCACCTCGTGGAAGCCCAATTGTGCTAGTGTAGAAGAAAGAAGGGACTTGGCGACTCTATATTGATTATCGAGCCCTAAATAAAATCATAGTCAGGAACTGGTACCCGATTCTCCAAATTGATGATCTCCTTGATCGACTCAAGGGGGCGAAATACTTCAATAAGATTGATCTGAATTTTGGCTACCTAGGTCCTAATAGAACCGACAGATGTATGGAAAACTTCCTTCAAGTCAAAAGAAGGTCTTTTTGAATGGTTGGTCATGCTCTTTGGTTTGAGAAATTCCCCAACAACTTTCATGAGGATGATGGACAATATCTTGCATCCTTTCACTAATTATTTTATGGTGGTGTATCTGGATGACATCCTCATCTACAACAAGACTTGGGCAGAACACTTGCAACATATTCAACAGGTTCTGCACACTCTGCGTTAGTACAAGCTATATGCCAACTTGAAAAAATGCTCCTTTGACATGGACAGGGTCTAGTACCTAGGTTACATTGTTGATGTGCATGGTGTGCATGTTGATCCAAACAAGATCCAATTCATCCATGATTGGCCAGCCCCAAGCACGCTCACTAAGCTTTGGAGCTTCTTAGGCCTTGCCAATTTCTATCGAAGGTTAGTGTTGGGATTCTCCCATATTGCATGGGTCCTCAGCCAAATAACTAGAGGTGGTGGTAAGGAAAAATTTGTGTGGGGCCTGTCCCAACAGATAGTGTTCAATGATCTGAAGTAGTGCATGTGCTCCACCCCAGTTCTTTCATTACCTGACCTACAAAAACCCTTTTAGATCAATACAGATGCCTCAGACTATGATGTGGGCGCAGTCATCACTCAGCACGCCCACCCCGTGGCCTATCATAGTGAGACACTATCAGATGTCGTTTGTAAGTACCCTACTTACGACAAAGAAATGTACTCCATTGTGCAAGTCTGCTTCCAGTGGAGGCATTACATTCTCGGCAAGGAGACAGTCATCCACACTGATCATAAGTCGTTGCAGTTCATATATACACAAGGAAAATTTCAAAATGACCACCATGAGAAGTGGTCCACATATTTGCAATAGTTCCACCTTAACATCAAGTATAAAACATGAAGTACCAACCAAGTCATTGATTGACTCAATTAACCTCCAGTCGCGACACTCACCACAGTGCTCGATTCTTGCGTCCAAGAGACCTACGGATGGCCCCACCTCTATGAGAAAAATCTTGACTTCGCTAACACCTACCAGATGTTGGGTGCAAACACAATTGTCACCAATTTCCATCTTCAGGACGGGTTGTTGTGCCATCTAGGCCATCTATTTATTCCATTAAGAGAATGAGAGAAGTTGATTTGGGAATCCCACTATAGTTGGGTGGCAGGACACTTTAGCATGGAAAAGATAGTGGCAATGTTGTAGCAACATTTCTACTGGTCGAAACTTTGACAGGATGTCAGCAAATATACCTTGTCCTGTATTGCCTACGCTATTTCCATATAGGATACTAAGAAACAAGGCATGTGCACTCATCTGACTACTCCTAACAGACCCTGGGAATCGATCTCAATGGACTACATGTTGGGCCTTCCATCCACCAAGCGGGGAAATGACTGTGTTTTTGTGGTTGTTGATCGCTTTTCCAAGATGGTGATTATGGTTTCCTGCAAGAAGAGAATCACAGCGGAACCCACTTCCAAGATATTCTTTGAATGAGTGTGAGTACACTTTGGGATCCCACAAACCATTATCTCATATCAGGACATCCAATTCCTCAGCACATTCTAGTCGAGCCTCTGGTCACTGTTGGACACCAATCTCACCAAGTACATTGCCTTCTACCCCCAGATGGATAGCCAAACCGAGGTCTTCAACCGGATGATAGTGCACATCCTGTGCATGTACAACTCCAAGCACCCCCGCACCTAGGATGAGAGTCTTCCCTATGTTCATCACAGCTACAACAAAGCCATACATAGCTCAACTGGCCACAACCCTTTTCAGGTGGGGTTGCGATTTTAACCAATGGGTCTCATGGATGTTGCACTAACCCTTGTGGCCACCCAGGAAGACTCGTCACATTCTCCAACTGGAGCTGACAAAGCCACCTGTTTCATTGAGAGGATCCATCACATCCACCAACAGGTTCAGGATATTTTACAGAAGTCCAATGCCAAGTACAAGAAACGCCATGATCAACACCGGGTGCAACACTAATTTCAGGTGGGAGACAAAGTTTGGTTGCACTTGCAGAAAGAACACCTTACAAGGCCTCATTGGAAGCTTCGTCCACTCTATTATGGACCCTACACCATCACCAAGGTTGTGGGTGACAATGTTTTTGAGCTCAACCTTCCCTCATTCCCTGGATTGCACCCAGTATTCAATGTGGACCTCTTTCGACCTTATTTTCTACCATTATTGGACACCTCGGAGATAGAAGAAAAATTGACACCAACATAGCTCAACCCTAACTACATGGTGTTGATGATTAAAACTCACAACGAAGTTTTGCCTGCAAAGTGTTGCTAAAGACTATTATTATAAAGCTAACAGGATAAATAATACTAGTAGGTGGGACCCCCTTGTAGATTGGAGATCATATCGGGTTCTTATTTGATGTTTGTGCTACTATTTGACACTTCTTACATGGTTGATAAGATCTTGGATGTTGGTTCTAATCGCTACAATTGAATGATGGATAAGGCATGTTATGTGTTTTTTCCGCTGCTCTCAGCTCAGTTTTCTTGTTACGATGGTCTATGTTATCATTGTTATATGTTCATGGATTCCTTACTGTGAAACCTGCACAATAAACATGTTAGCAACAACACATAAGAGCAGTTGAAAAGAAGTAAAGAAGTATAACAAATGCAAAAAGAAGGAATCAAACTATGCTCTTATGTTACACTACATGCATCGAAATTTAAATGATTGTTCTTATCCTAACTAATAAGTTAATGGCTATGCGATTTTTTGAGTTATATAGTTGATATACATTATGGTTAAGTTGGAAATGGTAAGATATGATGTGGGTGGCACGTTTGACAAGTGATAGATGCTAATTCCAATGCATGGTTTAAATGAATGGTTAATGGATTAATGGCTGGCGTGTACTGAGGAATTAATTGATTGGGGGTGGAGGCGACGTGCATTTACTGCACGTCACCCTTACTCTTTCCATTGGCCACCATCCTAGTCGGGCTATTTTTCAACTGTGTTGTTTTGATTAGGCTGCGACTTTCAAGCAGAGGGAGAACCGCTCGACCAACTCATGTTTTTAAGGTGCTTTGATTATAGGTATGTCTTTTTTTTTCCATCCATGAGTCTGCTCTGGTTATGAAATAGATATTGGCTCGGATGTATTGGTTTGTGCTTTCCTTAAGTATGGAAACTGTGTAAAATTGTGATATTTTTTTGGAATGAATCGTTGGTGGCTTTCACTGCGATAACGTTTGAGGTCACAGTGTTATTGGTCGTTCCAAGCGTTAGCAGCCATAACGGCTCTTTGTCATCCTTGCTAGTTTTAGTTGGAGGGTTTCATTGGTCTACAGTGGTTGGTTGTCTTCATGCATTCATTCCCATACCCAGTCTTGGCTTTTATGGGGTTTAATGGGTTTGAAACGTCGTGTGTCACTGCGCATAGTTTACTTGGGTATTGGGTTGTTCATGTTACTAATGGTTGCACAATGGGTTATATTTCTTCTTTTCGTCTCTGTTTCATCTCAGCATTGTTAGTTGGTTGGTTGGAAGAGCCACGAAAGTTATACCCTGCCTGTGCTAAGTATTGTCATAGGGCCAAAACGGAGCCTTGCTCCTCTATTCATAGCCTCTCATATCACGGGAATTGTCACCATGTCCGTGAAGTCAATTGTGGTATACCCTGTGTGTACAACGTTGGTCTTGGAGGCTTTCACCGATGGGAGGAGTCGACTCTAGTCTCCATGTGTTGGTCCACAAAGCAAACCCTTGATTTCTCAAGCCCAAGTGTTGATAGAGGGGATTGTTATGGCATGTCGGGTATATTGTGGGTTGTTATGGATTGGTGGTGTATTGTTGACAGAGTTGATTACTGGCTCGCCCCGTTGATTGTGTGACAGTGGTGTTGGTTTTGGTATCTGGTCACTGTATTTGTTTTTATATTTAAATGGATAAGATCAACATGGTTGATTGAATGATTTGTTAAATCGAATACACTGTCATTGTCCTTTTGATTATTGAATTAATAACCCAACATTGTTTTTAATTGATTAAGTCACAACATTGCTTCATGTGTGATGCATGGGTATGTGTGGTATTCCTACAACATGTTAGGTTGAGTTGTTAATTATTATGACTATGTGTTTTAATTGCCATGGGAGTATTGCAATTGTTGTGATTTTGGTAAGGCCATCCACTATGTATGCTATGTATATTATCGGCCGTGCCCTCAGTGATGGTCATGGGGTTTTAAAACAAAATGGTTTTGTTGCAAATTGATGAGGCTTATTGTTGCTACCTCGCTATATTTATTGATAGCCCAGCATTATGGTTGTTTAGATTCAAGGTGGTTGGACCTGTGCAGTCACATAAGTGCTCTTGCGTTTTTTCGAATGTCTGTGTGTTTCACAACATAATATGTGTTAAATGGTGATGGTTGCCTGTGAGTTTAAATGGCAAGTCAAGGTCTTTGCATTTAAAATATTGATGGATGTGTGTGGCTACTCGTTGTGTGTATTGATGAATATCATGTTTCCTAGCAAAGATAAGCATGGGATCTGTGACAGTATAATTTCATTACAATCTAATTATTAAATGAATTAGAGGACGAGATCGGTCACGATTTTTGTATCTGTATTTGATGATTGAAATAATTGGCAGTGGTTGATGAGTTAGCGTTGAACAGAGTTGAAGTAATTGACTGTGTATTCATTTGGAAATTCTTTTAAAATGTTAAATGGATAAATGAGAAGAGTAGAGCTCCTCTATAGATTGTTGTGGAATGCATATTGTCTTGTTTTGGTGACACTGTGTTACAGATTGACTACGAACAGTGAGCAAGTTAATGCACATAATTGTTTAAATTTTACAGAGTAGTTGTTCTTTTGGTACAGTGATCATTTTGGTTGGTGTTGATCTTTTTACATTGATTTGGAATGATTGTATGGATTACTTAATTAATTTTATGAACAATGCTTGCTCTTTTTCCCCACCATTATTTCGCTTTCCGCTAATTACAACCCCCTCGCCTTCCCACATTCATTTTTCACTCCCTGTTCTAAAATTTAATTACAATCAAGAGGAATTATGTATTGAAGCAGTTTGGAGTCGCAAGTTCTTGATTGGATTACAGTGATATTTTCTTCGATTTGCGTTACAGTTGATTGTTGTGGTATTTGAGCAGTAACCATGTTTCTTTCACCCTCATTTTATCATTTTTCGCTCAGTACAAACCCCTCACATATCCCAAGAACCTGTGTTCACCCCCTACTCATCGAAAATGGTTAAACAATTTGTATGGATTGGATTGCATGAGTATGATATGTTGTTGAGCCAAAATCTGTTTCATATTTTTAAAACAGTCATCATGTATGGTTGTTAAAAGGACTATTTGCTAATCAATCATGCATGCAGGAATGAGCTTTTTCAGCCGAGGTATCCATGGCAGAGGCAACCGAGGGAGAGGTAATTGGAACAGAGGCCCAAGAAGGCCAAGGTTCTCCATACACTTTGATGTTGACTCACAATTGTTATGTCAGTTGTTTTAGGCTGGATTTTTCAATTGGATTAGGCAAGGAGTGGTCCAACCTAGGCCTGAAAGGCCTCCTTTCCAAGCTCTGCAAGCCCCTGGTATTCTTGTTCCCCCTCATGTCTCATTGCAACCCAAGGTTCCCGAAAACAACAGATGGCAAGAGATTGTCCACCCGACAGTCTCCCAACATCATGGTTGGCCCAATTTATCCTTACCTGCTCGCCCGCCTGTTAACCAKATTGCCCAAGCTGCACCTGWCCATTCACTAGTTCAGTCCTCTCATGCTAGGAAAAGGTTGAAATCCGAGGCCCACCATGCCCTTGACAAAGGAAAAGCCAATGTTTCCCCTTTCTCACCCTCCAATGGCTTTGATAAATCTGTGTCTTCCCRGGTGCATTTGAAGGATGATTGTTCTCACATGATCAACAAGATTAGGCCTAAAGGCTCAGCACAACCAAAGGCAAAATCAGAAAAATTAGAGGSTGACAACAACAATCAAGGAAATATTGCATCTCAGAGTGGGAAATGTGGTTTTTAAGTTTTTATGTTATTTATTGTTGATGACAGTTGACTTCAGAAGTTTTGGACAACATGTTTTCTTTGGATATATGAGTAATATATTTTTTGAAAATAATTTCAAATATCAATGAGCTAAATTGTCAAATGTTAATGTGATGATGGGAGTCACAAGGAGGGGTTTTTTGCTTAACTAACTAGTTATGTTATGATTGTTAAGAGCTAAAGGGAGTCACAAGGGGTCCCACCTACTAGTTATTATTTATTTATAACTCTTATTATGATTATTACTTTTCTCCCTAACTAAAAAGTTGGTTGAGTCTTTAGTTAACTTAACTAATGAGGTAGTTCAACTACCTCAGCCAATTATGATTTGCTTAAAGGCAAAAGGAAAGAGAGGAACGAGGGGAGGATAGAAGGAGAAGAATACTAAGGTTTGCTCGTTGAGTTTAAGTTGAGATAGTTCAGTTTTAATTCATTCATTAATTTATCACAAGCCTAATTCTTTTTTATGATAGTAGGGTCTTATTGTAGACAACAAGATTCAGGGCTAAATTACATCATTCAAACACTTGTTTTTCAGAGGTGTTGATCTATCTTTGATAGTCTGTGTAGACTTGTATGTTTGTGAATTAGTTTTCATAACTAACAAAGGATATTGTGCAGAGGGGAGTGGGCAGCAATCTGTGGCAAGTTGATCTAGCTTTTAGAGTTCAGTTTTTTTATTTTCTGTCAGAGGTTATTTTGTATGTTCCATCAAGGATGTCTAAGTTTGACTTTGGTCCAAATTTTATGCATGAAATTTTGTAAAAAGAATGACTCTTTGGTGAATTGGAATGAAATAAAGGATTGATTTATGTCTCATCTGTCTTGATTATCATCTTGGTGTTTTTACTTCTGTCTCTACATTTATTTCAGCAACTATTAAATTCAGAAAATCATATTTAAATGAATTTTCCAGCAAGCTTTTAATTGTAAAAAAAAAACTATCCTAAGCACTTGTAATCAATACTTGTGAGTTAGGATTTTATTTTGATGGCTATAAACAAAGGGTGACATTCCCTTCTATTTTTCTTTAGCCAAGAAGAATTTGAAAATGCTTGAGTAAGATCATTTCAAATTTTTTCCACCACATTTATTTGGCGACTATACTGGGGAGATATTCAATATCTCTCTGGTTAATTTTTATACTCGATCTTCATCGATACATCTATTTTTATGATATTGATTCTTCGATTGTTTTATTTCTTAATGACTATGCATGTTGCAAGGCAGCCCAATATTGAGCCTGATCTTCAAGATCAAACCAGCATTGCTTTGATTATGTTTAATACCATTTTAGACACTGCCAATACCTGTGTTGAGCTTGACCATTCTTGGGAAACAATTGAACGAGATATTAGTGCTCAAGAACGATTGGAAGCTAGATGTAAATAGCCTAGAAATCAGCAGTAACCTTCTTGTTTCTTCATTTTTGGCCTTTCTTTCATGTCCTTAGACTCTCGTGCTTCTATAAGAAGAAGAGGCTTATCACCGGAAATCAATCCTATTGTTGAAATAGGAAGAAGGAATGTTGTGTTATCTGCCCAACAAAGTTCTCTAAGGAGAACTCTGTCTGATTCATCCAGTTTGTCTTTCTTTCCCTCATCTATCATCCACAAGATGGCATCTAGTGGTGGCTCTGGTGGTACTGGAGGTGCTTCCTCCTCTCAGGCTTCATCTTCGTCAGTGATTGGTAGCTTATATAGCCACCATATCTTTGCTCAATCTACCACAAATCCTACTAAAGTCATTAAAAGGTATGGGCTTTTTCAGTTTGAAGAAGATGCCACAACCACACCATGGCATGTGTCCTCTCCTCTTAAATTAGCACCTGCTACTTGTCCACTTCCTAATTCAAGGAGCATCTTCCTAAGTTCTCATGGAATAACACTGTCACTACAAACGAACACCTGGTGGCATTTTCTAATGCTTGTCATAACATAGGGGCCAATGAAAATGATACTTGCATGCTCTTATTCGTCAATTCCTTGGAAGGAAAGGTTGCAGCCAATTTCTTTAACCTCCCTCCTAAGATTCTGTCTACTTGGGAAGAGTTAATCTATTGGTTCTGATCCACTTATGGGCAATCTAAAATCTCAGCCGAGAAGTTAAGGGAATACGATAACGTCACCTATAAGGATGGTGAGACCATCAAGTCTTTCAACTTGCGTTTCACCAAGTTATACAATCAAATCCCTGAACTTATCCGCCCTCAGAACCAAACCGCTTTCATGCATTACTACAATGCGTTGCTTCCCTCTACCATCATAGGCTTGAGGAAAAATCCATTGATAATCTTGGTTCCACTTTGCATACTTGTTCAAAGTATGAAGAACAGCTTGAAAGAACTGGTCTTCCCTAGGGAGAATCGATTAGACAGACAGACATGTCTGCCCTTTTACAGCTAGTACAAGACATGAAAAATTGTATGATATCATATGAGAAGAAATGAATTGTCTCCCCTCTCACCCATAAAACTTCATCCTCTTCTGCACCCCTTTTAGGAGTCTGGTTGAAAATATTTTTCAGCCTAAAGCTATCTTACCTCGAAGTTGGTGTAACTTCTATGAGGAACACCACGAGGAAACCACATGTGAGGTAAAGAAGAGTGCCACAGATAAGATCTTTGGTAAGAGACTAGAGGCTACTATCGTTGTCCTAGATTTTCCAGAGCTAGAAGATGTCATGGTCATCAATACTAGGAACAAAGCCTATGATCCCAATGGCAAATTTGATCCTCTCCGCAAATTCTTCTAGTCCAAGCTTATCCTCACCTGCTGCTACGGTTCAGGTTCCTAAGGTTCCTGATAGTAAAGGAACAACCTCTCCTCTCCCCTCTTCCAAATAAAATATCTTGAATCAGTTGGCCAACATCAAAGCAGATGCAACCCTTTTGGACATGGTTGTTGTCCCTGAACAATAGATGCATCTGAAACAATTCATGGAAGGAAAAGCTTCTATTGTAGCCAATATTTATAAAGAGGTAAATGAAGAGGATTCATCTATGAATAAAGTAGGTGTACATAATTTTAGATACCCAGTAAAAAATCCCCCTTTTTATATTTCTATAAATATTATGGATAAGATCGCCCATTGTTGCCTGATTGATGGCGGTTCGGGCCCAAGTGTGATGTCAAAGATTATTATGGAAGATCTAGGATTGTCTAGTACAAATGAAAACACCAGAAGCATGCTCTCCTATAATAGTCTACAACAAATGACCATAGGCAAGATTAAGGATGTGACCTTAGTTTTCTGCGCTCATCCTGAAATAAGGACAACCCTCAACATTCAGGTAATTGATATGCATGTAAGCAATTACTCGATTATCTTGGGAAGAGATTGGCAAGCCTTAACAGGTGGATACCTCTAACTCGACAGGACGCATTTATCCATGCCTCGGAATGGTAAGAACATTATAGTCCTTAGAGAGGGAAGGATTTCACCCTACATAGAGAGTGTTCCACAATCTAGTATAAACTATATCGAAGAGGACCTAGGAGTGTATTCCATCCTTGCTGAGGAGGGTAATATTTCTTTGGAACAAATCGATTTAGATGATGATATGTAACACATGCACTTTGATGTTTCAGGCTCTAATGAAGGTAATGGGGTTGGCATTATCTTGGTTTCCCCTGTAGGAAAAAATCATAATTTGTCTTACAAGTTGGAGTTTATTTGTACAAACAATGTCACTAAATTCGAAGCTTTATTATTAGGAATTGAAAGCTCCCTTAATCTTGGTTGTGGCCACCTTTCAGTTTTTGGAGATTCTGAGCTTGTTGTGAACCTGATATGTAATGTATGCTCTCCTAGCAACAAGCTGATGGAACGGTACACCCAAACTGTTTGGGCGCTTATCTCGAACCTTTTATCTTTCAACATCACTCGTGTTAAGAGGGAGTTGAATTCAATGGTTGATCGGTTAGTTGTCTTTGCAGCTTCTCCTGATCAACAACCTTTGCCTCACAGGCTTGATTGTTCTTTTCAATCTTTATATCATTCACATATCCCGGACAATGTAGAAACTTGGTGGGTCTTTCCTAACGATGAGAGAATTTGTGCTTTCATTCAAGATGAACCTGTTAAGCCCAAGGAAATGACATCCATAGAAAACAACAAAATTCCTAAGGGCTTGACTCCTCTTGAGAGTTCGTTTTCATCGAGTGATGTAGGCAATAAAGAGAAACAGAGAAAAGAGGGGTTAAGAAGGAAGGTGGGTGAAACCATCTATTGGACTATTGGGGCACTCGAATCTTCAAAGAATGTTAAAATAAGTACCCAATATCTTGATAAAGAAAAAACAAAGTTTGCCAAGCTTCTTGGTGCATTTCAAAATGTTTTTGCTTGGTCCTATGAGGATATTCATGGTTTTAATCCTGGTCTTACACAAGATGTTATCCCCATCAAGGAAGGCATGAAACCAGCTAGGAAAAAACAAGGGCCTATTAACTCTGCATTTAAAACAACTTTTCAAAAGGAGTTGGAAAATTTCTTAAAGGCTGGGATTATTTTTCTAGTCTATCATGAATGGGTTTCCAATTGTATACCTATTTCAAAGATCACTTATCATATTAGAAACTGCATTCATTTTCGCCCTTTAAGTTAGGCTATTATGAGAAATCATTTTCCTCCTCTCAATATGGAAATGATTATGCAGCAGATTCTAAGGTCACAGACAAGGCCCTTACTTGACATTTTTTGGGGTTACAGGAAAATCAAGGTAAAAGGGGCAGATGTTCACAAAACCACTCTTATCACTAATTGGGGTACCATGACTTATAAATGCCTGTTTTCTGGCTTACTTGATGCAAGTACTGCCTTTACAAAAACTATACACATAACTCTTGATGAATTGATCAGCATCCATATCTACCTTGATGATCTAATCATATACATTAAAGGGTTGATAATTACCTTGAAAATCCAAGTGTTATTTATGGGTCATTTCAAAATTGTTTTTATCTTGGATACGAACTCTTACATTCTAAGGGATTTACTGGAGCAATTGTTTTCCTGCAGCACTAACGGTTCTCGCTCGAAACATTGCGAGGGACCAACGTGAAAAGTTCTAATGTTATTTGGATTTTATGTATACTAGTAGCCTAGCTCTGCTTTCATTTTTTTGCTTCTCTTTTCCGCTTTACAATAGTTTGGCTTCTTCTTCCTCAGTTTTAAGTTTTCCTACTGCTTTTTCATTTCTGTCTTTTATTTCCGCTATTTTAATTTTTGCAATTCTACTTCTGCCATGATTTTGTTTCCTACCATCTTTTAGTTAATTGGGTCAAAATAGGATGATTGGATTAGTTCTTCCATAGTGACACTTTTGCAAAGCATTGTTAGTCAATAACAATCAAGCTTACACAGTTGTTACGATGTTTCCCCTTAAGAATAATTGAATTTGTTATCTACTTTCACTATTGTTTTATAAACAGATTGGTTATCTCCCACTTCTTCTTGTCATTTCTTCATCCATTTGAGATTTTAAAGAGCAAATCCGTAATTTTTCTCCTTGAATTAAAGAGCAAATTATGGTTGAATGATTGTGCATACAGTGGTAAAACCCCTCATACTTAACACTTTTCATGAGTTATTCCCAAATTCCCAGTCATTTTTCCATTAAATCAGCTCACTTCCCCATGTTGCATAATCTTCCTGGTTATATCTTCTTGACCTGTTGTTCTTGGTCTGTGAAACCATGAGCTCTAAGTTCTAAATTTGTTGAAAACAAATTTCCATGTGGAGTTGCCAGTTTGTTGACAATTAAAAATCACAACGAAGTTTTGCTCGCAAAGTGTTGCTAAAGCCTATTATTATAAAGCTAACAGGATAAATAATACGGTGGGACCCCCTTGTAGATTGGAGATCAGATCTGGTTCTTATTTGATGTTTGTGCTATTGTTCGACGTTGCTTACATGGTTGATGAGATCTTGGATGTTGGTTCTAATCGCAACAATTGAATGATGGATAAGGCATGTTATGTGTTTTTTCTGCTGCTCTAGGCTCAATTTTCTTGTTACGATGGTCTATGTTATCATTGTTATATGTTCATGGATTCCTTACTGTGACACCTGCACAATAAACATGTTAGCAACAACACATAAGAGCAGTTGAAAAGAAGTAAAGAAGTATAAAAAATCCAAAAAGAAGGAATCAAACTATGCTCTTATGCTACACTACATGCATCGAAATTTAAATGATTGTTGTTATCCTAGCTAATAAGTTAATGGCTATGTGATTTTTTGAGTTATATAGTTGATATGCATTATGGTTAAGTTGGCAATGGTAAGATATGATGTGGGTGACGCGTTTGACAAGTGATAGATGCTAATTCCAATGCATGGTTTAAATGAATGGTTAATGGATTAATGGTTGGCGTGTACTGAGGAATTAATTGACTGGGGGTGGAGGCGAAATGCATTTACTACACATCACCCTTACTCTTTTCATTGGCCGCCACCCTAGTTGGGCTATTGTTCAAATGTGTTGTTGTGGTTAAGCTCCGACTTTCAAGTAGAGGGAGAACCACTCGACCAACTCACGTTTTTAAGGTGCTTTGATTACCGGTATGTCATTTTTTTTCCATCCATGAGTTTACTCTGGTTATGAAATAGATATTGGCTAGGATGTATTGGTTTGTGCTTTCCTTAAGTATGGAAACTGTGTAAAATTGTGATATTTTTTTGGAGTGAATTGTTGGTGGCTTTCGCTACGATAATGTTTGAGGTCACAATGTTATTGGTCGTTCTGAGCGTTAGTAGCCATAAAGGCTCTCTGTCATCCTTGTTGGTTTTAGTTGGAGGGTTTCGTTGGTCTAGAGTGGTTGGTTTTCTTCACGCATTCGTTCTCATACCCAGTCGTGTCTTTTATGGGGTTTAATGGGTTTGAAACGCCTTGTGTCACTGTGCATTGTTCACTTGGGTATTGGGTTGTTCATGCTACTAATGGTCGCGCAGTGGGTTATATTGCGTCTTCTCGACTCTATTTCATCTCAGCATTGTTAGTTGGTTGGGTGGAAGAGCCACAAGGGTTATAACATGCATGTGTTAATTATCGTCATAGGGCCAAAATGGAGCCTTGCTCCTTTGTTCATAGCCTCTCTTATCACAGGAATTGTCACCCTGTCCATCAAGTCAATTGTGGTATACCCGGTGTGTGCATCGTTGGTATCGAAGGTTTTCACCGATGGGAGGATTCGACTCTAGTCTCCCTGTGTTGGTCCACAGAGAAAACCCTTGATTTCTCAATCCCGAGTGTTGATAGAGGGGACCGTTATGGCCTATCAGGTATATTGTGGGTTGTTATGGATTGGTGGTGTATTGTCGATAGAGTTGATTACTGGCTCGCCCCGTTGACTGTGTGACAGTGGTGTTGGTTTTGGTATCTGGTCACTGTATTTGTTATTATATTTAAATGGATAAGATCAGCATGGTATATTGGATGATTTGTTAAATTGAATACACAGTCATTATCCTTGTGATTATTGAATTAATAACCCAACACTGTTTTTAATTGATTAAGTCACAACATTGTTTCGTGCGTGATACGTGGGTATGTGTGGCGTTCCTACAACATGTTAGGTTGAGTTGTTGATTATTATGATTGTGTGTTTTAATTACTATGGGAGTATTGCAATCGTGGAGAATATGGTATGGCCATCCACTGTGTATGCTATGGATATTATTGGTCGCGCCCTCAGAGATGGTCACAGGGTTTTAAAACAAAATGGTTTTGTTGCAAATTGATGAGGCTTAATGTTGCTACCTCGATATATTTATTGATATCCTAGCGTTATGGTTGTTTAGATTCAAGGTGGTTGGACCTGTGTAGTCACAAAAGTGTTCTTGTGTTTTGTCGAATGTCTGTGTGTTTCACAGCATAATATGTGTTAAATGGTGATGGTTTCCTGTGAGTTTAAATGACAAGTCAATATCTTTGCATTTAAAAAAACGATGGATGTATGTGGTTGCTTGTTATGTGTATTGATGAATATCATGTTTCCTAGCAAAGATAAGCACTGGATCTGTGACAGTATAATTTCATTACAATCTAATTATTAAGTGAATTAGAGGACGAGATCAGGCACGATTTTGTATCTGTATTTGATGATTGAAATAATTGGCAGTGGTTGATGAGTTGGCGCTGAACAGAGTGGAAGTAATTGACTATGTATTCATTTGGAAATTCTTTTAAAATGTTAAATGGATAAATGAGAAGAGAAGAGCTCCTCTACAGGTTGTTGTGGAATGCATATTGTCTTGTTTTGGTGACACTGTGTTACAGATTGACTATGAGCAGTGAGCAAGTTAATGCACAGAATTGTTTAAATTTTACACAGTAGTTGTTCTTTTGGTACAGTGATCATTTTGGTTGGTGTTGATCTTTTTACATTGATTTGGAATGATTGTATGGATTGCTTAATTAATTTTATGAACAATACCCGCTCTTTTTCCCCACCATTATGTCGCTTTCCGCTAATTACAACCCCCTCGCCTTCCCACATTCATTTTTCACTCCCTATTCTAAAATTTAATTACATTCAAGAGGAATTCTATATTGAAGCAGTTTGGAGTCACAAGTTCTTGATTGGATTACAGTTATATTTTCTTTGATTTGTGTTACAGTTGATTGTTGTGGTCTTTGAGCAGTAACCATGTTTCCTTCCCCCTCATTTTATCATTTTTCGCTTAGTACAAACCCCTCTCATATCCCAGAACCTTTGTTCACCCCCTACTCATCGACAACGGTTAAACAATTTGTATGGATTGGATTGCATGAGTCTGATATGTTGCTGAGGCAAAATCTATTTCATATTTGTAAAAGAGTTATCATGTATGGTTGTTAAAAGGACTATTTGTTAATCAATCATGCATGCAGGAATGAGATTTTTCAGCTGAGGTAGCCATGGCAGAGGCAACCGAGGGAGAGGTAATTGGAACAGAGGCCCAAGAAGGCCAGGGTTCTCCATACACTTTGATGTTGACTCATAAGAGTTAGGCCATATTTTTCAATTGGATTGGGCAAGGAGTGGTCCAACCTAGGCCTGAAAGGCCTCCTTTCCAAGATCTGCAAGCCCCTGGTATTCTCGTGCCCCCTCATGTCTCATTGCAACCCGAGGTTCCCGAAAACAATGGATGGCAAGAGATTTTCCACCCGACAGTCTCCCAACATCGTGACTGGCCCAATTTGTCCTTACCTGCTCCCCTTCCTGTAAACCAAATTGCCCAAGCTGCACCTGTCCACTCAACAGTTCAGTCCTCTCATGCTAGGAAAAGGTTGAAAATCGAGACCCACCATGCCCTTGACAAAGGAAAATCCATTGTTGCCCCTTGCTACACCATTAATTTCATCCCAAAAACTTCTTAATCAACTTGTTGAAGAAGCTCCACAAATATTTTAAAAAGAAAAGGAAAAGGAACTCTTCGGAACTTTCTCTAGAAAATTGATCATGAGCCATTCTGATTACCTTTTACAAAGAAAAATAATTAAATTCAGTCTTCCTTTATGCCATTTTGATTAGATCAATGCTTCTTACAATCTTGGGTGGTAGATATATCCTTGTAACATATACAAGACTAGTAAAATAACACTGAAAACACATTTGAAGTTCCACGTACATCGTTACAAGACTCTTAAAATAACACTGAAAATACATTTCATGTCCCACGTCTACTGTAAAAAAAGAACCAGGAGGAAAAGAAAAACGAACACCTAGATCCACCTTCACCATATCTTTAAAGCAGTGAAAGGTTTGCAACGCATTATGGAATATACAGTAAACTGAAAACACATTTGAAGTCCCACGTACACCGTTACAAGACTCTTAAAATAACACTGGAAATGCATTTCATGTCCCACGTCTACTATAAAAAAAGAACCAAGAGGGAAAGAAAAACGAACACCTAGATCCATCTTCACCATATATTTAAAGCAGTGAAAGGTTTGCAACACATTATGGAATATATAGTAACTGTACACATTTTTGGTGTAGGGATTGAGAATGACAAGTACTATCGATTTTGGAAAAAAATGTTTTGACTAGTGAAATTATGTGGGTGAACCAAATCTTGGAAAAGAAACAGCTTTACATGGGGTGAATCGTGATCATAATGATCATAGAAGCATTTCTTTAGAATCTATTAAAACATAGATGGTTGAGGTAATCCAAATTGCTCACCTGAGATAGCAAAGGCAAGGAAAGCAACAACATAGCCAATTTACCTGGAACCAAAACCAATCGTTTACCTGTCATCAGTGGTATTAAGCAACAATTGTGGTTCAACCTCTTTATCCAGCACCAACCGTTGTAGCTGATGTTGATTCCATTGAAGCTCTGGTCTTTTGCACTATCTCTTAAGGTTTCCTATTTACTCTGTAGTTTGAATTTTACATGTCTCACGCAGCTCTAACAAATGAAATTGAAGCATATTAGAATTTCCTTAAGAGGAGAGGAAGGAACCCACTTGTAGCCTTGTTAGAATTGTATTAAGTCACATTTATTCATTCCTCCCATCGAAAACAGGATCAATCACTCAATCGACTCCCCTAAGATCTAGGAACAACTTTGAATTCTAAGCCCTCAACTATGAAAATAACATACCCGTAAACCTAGCCCTCCACCTAAGTTGTTGTGAATAACCCCCAGGGAACAGTAAATCGTCCTTCATAGGGTGGTCTGTCCAAGCTCATAAGCAAGCCCTAAAGTATATCAGATAAAATTCAATAAGAGGGATTACCAAAAATATCAATTTAAAAAAAAATAAAGAGGAAAAAAAAAATGGAATTAATTATTATCCTGAACTATGACGTCCAATAGATCCATATTATGTCGTTCCACCAACTCTGGGTTATATCGGCTTTGATACAAGCTAGGAAAACATAATCCCAAAATCTTCATGTTTATGTATTTTTGAAATGAAGACCTGGCTATAATACAAATCTAGAGATAAGTCTCATGGAAAAATGTCACTCAATAAGTTTCACAGAAGAATGTCACTCAAGCCTCCCATGTAATTTTTTTCTTTAAACATTTCTTCAAAAAACAAATTAATGTTCTTAATGATTACATGAGATGCTAATTAATTATATTATGAAGCAGTGTTATGTGCTCAGTAGTGTTCTTATTGGTAGCCTCATGGCTCATTCAAGATGATGAATGAAATGTATTTCATCGTATATAGAGGATTTTGACATCTTGGTACTACTCAGTATAATAGATGCCTTGAACTAGATAAAATCGGAGCCTGTTAAAATAGTAAACAAATGTCAAATTATGTACAACGGATGAAAGATTTCAGTGTGCATTGTGCCTTTCTTTGATGTGAAACTACGCTCAGTAATCTAATCTAGGCTTGACACGCAGATTTAAACCATCCCCAACCATATGGAGAGTCAGTGAGAGACGATATCTCACTGCCATTCCTTCAACAAATTCAAATTTAAAGAAACGTATAAGCACAACAACAACAATATTCATTTGCATGTATGCAAAATCCTTGCCGAGACAAATGCAAGGTCCCGCCTGCAAACCATGCACACACCTTATCGATTTCAAGGCATTGTCCAAGGTGCTTTTTTAGAAGATAAAATGTCATGGTTCAACCACTTACCTAAAATGCAGTAAATTTGAATGGTGATTCTGGCTGGAAAATTCCATTCTAAATCCATCTCTCAGGCCTAAATTCCTCTGTGTCACTGCCCCAAAGGTATTTCATTCTTCATATAGAGTAAGGGACAACACAAGAAGCTATATCATAATAGTGTGTAGTAGCAAGGTGTGGTTCTGTCTCATGGCAACGTATTTCCCTGAACAATGAATAGTACGGTAGGTGGGGAGAATGTACATTTCCTGGCTGGGTGCACAGGAAAAGAAAGAGAACTGGCAAAGAATTCAGACTGGATGTGCAAGTAGTTTTAGATTTGGTCTTCCTAGAAGCAAGCAAGCCCTAGAGCTTTTTGATATAACCCACTTAACTGCTAACTGAAACAAGAAAGCTTATGGTTCTCTAGCAGGATACGCATTGAATATGGGATCTTCGACTTAGATGGACGACTTACTGGCAAGCTCGCCCCGGTTTTTGGTTCTAGGCAACTTACTTGACCTATGGCATGAGTGTTATCCCCCACTTTAGGGATAACTAAGGAGATTATGTCTTGAGGCCCACAGGTCCTAGACATGGAGTACCGAGAGCCAGATCGACTTGAACATGGCCCTGGAGGGCCCTTCTTTTCTTCCTTTCAAGCACCTCCACTTTTTTAACAACAACAATATCCATCACCTCGGCTTGGTTCTATAGTGGAGATAGATCTTGCTCCATGAGGTAATGAGTCATGGGAAACATGGTATGTGTCACTCTGATCCTCAAAACCTTTGAATATGTGCATTTAGTTCTTTTTGTTTCTAACGAGTACTTGGATCTTAAACTTATACACTTGACCATGTTTGGGGGGAATGATAGGATGCCCTAGTAAGCTTGTGCCCATAGGTTTTGAGTTGCCACTGGGGGGTTTCTGAAGAGTCATCGTCTGCTCCCGTCATACTTACCACTTTCCATCTTACTTCCCGCTCATCCATCCCATTACATTGGTCCGAGCATTGGGTTGGCCAATCATTTAAGGGTTGCACCTTGACTTGTGGGAAGAAGGGGATAAATGCCTAGAAGGTAAAAGCAGCTGGCAAAAGATAAAAGCCTAAAAAAAAGTTAAAAAAAAGCTAGGAAACACAAGAAATATTTAAAAGAGAAGCAAACTGACGTCAAACCCAGGCTAAAGACCGTATCAACAGAGACCAGTACTAGATCAAGAAACCCCTGAGAAGTATGACTTCAATCAAGGAAGAGGTTGATTGCCTCTTCTTGAAGAAAGACTTGCTTGACACAGGCACGCTACTGACACTGAAGCAGCCTGCGTATGTACGTGGGCTGTCCAAAGGTAGGGTGTGTATGTACACGTGTAGACTCACTGCAGGCCGCGTACACCTCTGTAACTTCTCATAAAGAAAACTAACAATCAAGGTTGGCAAGGCAGGGAGTACTGGTATGGAAGACCAAAATCCCTTAAAGACTCAGAAACTTACAGAAAACTCAAAAAAGTTAATCAAACCAATTAAAACACCCAAAAACTATCCCCTAAAAAACCTAGAGGCTTCCCCAGTATGGTCGCCAATTCTGCTATAGTGGGAAAACCCCCCTACAAACTACACTAGGGTTATAAAGTGCACGCAGAGCTAACTGTCTAAAGTCTCCTACTTTTAACAACTATCCCGACAATACCCCACATTCATGCATAAAGTGCATAGTATAGGGATCTGGTAGTCTTACCCTAAACTCCGCGTCCGATGTCGATCCCTTTGCGTTCGATGGTTCCTCGACTGCAAATCTCCTCCCAAGGCTGACTTGCATTCACCAAAAGACAAACAAGAAACTACAAACATGCATTCTATATACGAATTAGTGGGTTAGATGTCATAACAAAATGTAAATCAAATATCAAGATTGAACACATCATGTGGCGGGACGAAAAAAGTACTTCTTTATATTAATCTCACAAAGTCACTTACAAAATAAGATCGACGACTGCTCCTCGAACCCCGTCCTGGGCTCCTCTTCACCAAGCTCCAACTGCTTCCACGTATCTTTCTCCTCTTCAGCTCTCTCTAGGAAATGGATTAGGCTAGTAACGGAGGAAAAAGGCTAGAATAGGGAATTTTGGCTCAAAACTCACCATGTGGTTGCAAATTCTTGGGGCAAGGGGGGATTATGAAATGGGCAGAGTTTCACTGCTTTCATGCTTCTCCTTGGAATGGGACCCCAACACCTTCTTTTATATGCCAAAAAGATAGTTATTTGGTTGGGTGACAGTCTATGGGCGGTCAATTGGTTAGGAAACTACCCAAAAGCATGTATTCCCTTGCAACTTTTTATGGGTATACGCGGGTTGTAATGGTTCAGCTAGCGTACGTACATGAGCTGTAGTGGTGCAACAAGCGTACATACACGGGCAGTAATGGTGGAGGGTGCGTACATCTTCAAAAAAAAGTGTTTTTTAAGAAGAGATTTMAGTGATAGCTTGGCAAAAATGGCAAGTAAGATGGCCTAATGYCAGGTATGCATGTATGGTGCAATTTAGGGTTATAACACTAGATCATATTTCTCCTACACGGGAAGAGGTAAGCAAGGTGAATTACTTCCCTTTCCAAATTTTTAAGGATTCTCTATCTTATGATGTGGAAAGTGGAGAAGTGTTGGATTTTCTAAACCCTTCATGTTATGATGAAAATGATGACTTTGTTGATAATATTAATGAGTTCATACATGTTGGGAAGCGTAAATGGGATGTGATTGGATATGATGGGGATCCCATTTACGATATTGAGGGACATTTTGAAAAGTTGCCTTTACCTTTATCACATGAAGTTAATAAGAATTTTGACATTTGGCAACAAGAACATGACATGATTACCAATTTTATTCAGACACCGAAGGATGAATTGATGTTATGCTCTCCTAATAATTTTCGGTCATACCTTGAGGATTTTGATAACTATTCCTTCAAGCACTTAGATTTATTCTATGAAGAAAGTTATCAACCAACGTTCTGCTCAGATCTTGATAAAAGTAAGGAAGTTATGTCCCTGAAGCAGCATACTTGTGATAAGATTTTCCACCTCCCTTTGATTACTTTACCTTGCTATGTCACTGAAGGTATGGTTTGGAAACATGTCCCTTATCCCAAGTCTCATGTAAGACAAAACTTCATTCTGGATTTTAAGGGAAAGTTGAGTACCTCAAGAAGAAGCTTATTATCGCAGTTTTCCAGCTTCCCCTTAAGGAATTGTCAGTGATCCTTTCAATTCTTGTTAATCCCTTCTCAGGCCTCAAGTTGTGAAGACGCCCAAGGTAGCTAGTATTCAGACTCCTCGAGTTGGTATTTTGAACCTTTGAATTTTCATGATCCTTTTCTGAGATGGATTGAGCACTCTCCTAAGAGTATGTCTTGGCATCACTTCCCCCCCCCCAACCTGCCTCCATGATCTAGACCTTACAGTTTCCATTGATACAATACATTTTCTAACTCATGTTATTTTTGTGCTTAACTTATCACTGTTTTGGTTTATGATGAAGCACAAAGGCAGGTATTGTGGGACATTGTTGAATTGATTTCACTAGTCATTTGACTACACCTAACATCCAACCAACAGGTAAGTACAGGTAAGTAGGCATTTGCATTCATTATATATACCATCTGCAGTTCATGCTAGAGTAGTTTTCTTTCACGTTTGTATATATGCTTGTTTTCTTTTATATATATGAGTTGGGGGTGATATCACCACCCCAAATGATTACTGATAGTTTCTATTGAGATCAAGCATGTTACAGGTTATGCCAGAGATGTTGAGGTTCTCATGCGCTCTACGGTGAGCACATGTCCCCGAGTTGGAGCCAAATGTTATCCCCCACTTTAGGGATAACTAAGGAGATTATGTCTCGAGGCCCACATGTCCTAGACATGGAGTACCGAGAGCCAAATCGACTTGAGCATGGCCCTTCTTTTCTTCCTTTCAAGCACCTCCACTTTGCTAGCAACAACAACACCCATCACCTCAGCTTGGTCCTGTAGCAGAGATGGATATTGCTCCATGAGGTAATGAGTCCAGGTATCATGGTATGTGTCACTATGATCCTCAAAACCTTTGAATATGTGCATTTAGTTCTTTTTGTTTCTAACGGGTGCTTGGATCTTATACTTATCCACTTGACCATGTGTAGGGGGAATGATAAGATGCCCTAGTAAGCTTGTGTCCATAGGTTTTGAGTTTCCACTGGGGGGTTTCTAAAGAGTCATCGTCCACTCCCGTCATACTTACCACTTTCCATCTTACTTCCCGCTCATCCATCCCATTATATTGGTCTGGGAATTGGGTTGGCCAATCATTTAAGGGTTGCACCTTGCCTTGTGAGAAGAAGGGGCTAAAGGCCCAGAAGGTAAAAGCAGTGGGCAAAAGATAAAAGCCAAAAAATAAAACCTCGAGATGCTTCGCCTAGGGACCCCCGAGAAAGCAGTAAAATGCTTCTCAGCAAGAAACAAGAGGGACCCATAAAAAATAATAACTCAAGACCTAGTTAGAGGATAGGGGGTCTCATCACGAGCCAACCTATTAGGTCCATGGGAATATAACATTATGCAATTACTAGCAGCTGGTTACCACACCAGGGCAGTGGCTCTTGGTGGCATAGCCAAGAGAAAGTGGGTCTCATCACGAGCCAGGCTTCTCATTTTCGTGAAAGTGATTGTGGGTAACATTGCCACCATTGGTCACCACGCCAGGGAAGTGTCCCCTGATTAGCTTCTTGAAAGAAAAAACAATAAAGAAATAAGAATAAAAGGCATGAATGGGCTTGGAAACATTTGCATCTAGGACAGGTGTAGCTTTCCTTCTACAAAGGCACCCCCAGGTAAGCCTTGCATTTCCATGTTATCACTGCACCCCTTGTTAGGACACCCCTTATCCACCTCATCCGTTAACGTGACTTGAATTTGATCTCTTTTGGAAACATCCCATTTCTAGTGGACACTAGCCCAATAGGACGCCCTGTCACTTCATCCAAACTTGCCTTGCAGATTTGTATAATTTCTTTGAGCACTTGACTGGGTAAAAAGGGTTTTATGCACATGTTAAATAAAATTGATGATTGGATGTGATTGACATTGCTATGATTCCTGTGACTTATGATCCCATGGAGGGCGTATCTGTTGATGTGCAGGATCATACTCGATGGACAGGTACCGCATTAGACAGGTACACATGGGGAGATGATTAGTTCGGACCTCCATGGGGCTGAAGAGCCCACCAGATGGATGTTGAGACCCCAGTAGGGGGCAGAGATAGGACAGAGGGGTTTGCACCGGAGAAGAGGAGGACGTTCCATAGAGGCACCCTGATAGAGCCTTACCTAGGGGGGTTGTGCCCTCTCCACTGGAACGTTGGCCTTGGAAGGCCCATGACGTCACCCAGGATGCCCATGACATCATCCAACATTATGGACATTTTGGGGAGGCAATTATGGCAGTTGTGGCATGTGTGGCAGCTTGGAGAGGCCCAAGGAGGGCTAACGTTTTGCTCCAGGAGGCCAATGTTGCCCTAAAAAGGGCTAACGTCACCCTAGAAAGGGCGTGATGTCTTCACTTTTGCTTGATTAGGGTTTAATTTATGACATTTAATGTAAAACAATATTATTTGGTATTTTGACCTTGCTGACCTTTTGGTGACCTAAATTTTATTAAGGTCACTTGGTATTGTATAAGTAGAGAGCTAAAACTCTCATTTTAAAGATGATCTTTCACTCACTCTTGGTGAGATCTGAAATTTGCGCCCTCCTTTAGGGTTTTGGCTGAATTTTTTATGCGCACTTGTTGAAGGAGACTTTTTCTTGGCTATTTTGGCATTTTCTTGGTGGAAGGTTTACAACTAGGGTTTGGCTATATGAATGCTTGGTGGATGTAAGTGAATTTTTGCAATCCTTCTTTATTGAATGGTTATGGTATTTTTTACTTGCATTTTGTTATTATAATTTGTTGGATTAAACCCTAGGGGACAAGCACATGTTAGTGTCCTTGTTTCATGTCCTACTAAGTTATGCTAAGAGCCATTTTGATTTGTTGAAGATAGATAGAGCCTTGCCATATCAACACTCTACCTCTACTCTTCTAGCCTAGTCGTTTCATCTTTTGAGATAAAGAAGGAGGAAGATGTACTAAGGCCTAGGGTTTCTACACCTTAGTGAGTCGTCTCCCCTAGGGTTGATAGGTTGAAGCCTTGCCTTAGCAACACTTCAATCGTCATGTCCCTCTTGTCTTTAGCCCTCTCATTATCATTTCGGCCCTTCAACTTTTGCAATATTTTGAGTCCATTTACCCTAATAATGCACCGATCTTAGACCTACTATGTTTGAGTACCTTGATCACACACACATCTAATACTTTGAACAACTACTAATCCTTCTAACCCTAGCTTAGTCTAATATTTACTAACCCTATTTATTGTCGTCATCTATTTGTGCTATAAACATATCCATGTAGTATTTATTGTGTCTTTAAAGCAATTGAACGATTGGCTAAAGCGTTGCTTCTAGTATTGATATTGTTACATTGATTGCCATTGATCAGTGTGAAGCTTCTTTAGCATTTATTGTGAAGTGATATAGTGTATTCATTGCTATTGTACATCATTGATTTACTTCATCAACATTGTTTATCAATTTCTTTATATCATAAAGTCCTTAATTATATGAAGTACTTGTAAGCACTCTGTAAATTTTGTTCGGCTGATAGACAAACGACAGAGGTAACGGTTTCAACCAGTTTTAGAGCTAAAGCACTAGCTTGCTCAACTCAGAGAGGGCTCTCTTGTGTCACTTGATATTTCTGTGATAATCGGTGGCTAGATTTGGTTTGTTTTGGGGGTTTTTAATAAAGTTGTTGGCAAGGAAGGGGAGGAACACTCAGGTCTATGGAGTCAAAATTCTGAAAGTGAATGAAAACAATGACCAATCAGTAGAACTTTCCAGAGGATAAGGCTAAATGAGGCAATGAATATGAGCTATATTTCAATTTAAGTAGAGTGTAGGAAGAAAGGGAAAATAGATAACTGCATCAGAGCATTACTGAAAAGAGTTCTAAATTTGTTAAGAAGAAATACACATAGTTTAAATTGCTAAGCCAAGAGCATCATAAGACGAATTCTGGGCCTTTAACTTTCCAATTTAAACAGACGAAAATGTAAATGGAATAAAAGATCACAGGAAATACATACAATGAAGGAAGGCAAAACTCATGTCACCACCATTAGAATCTTTTCATAGAGACTTCAAAAGCTTCTGCATATATATTCAATTCAGCTTCAGAAAATTACAATAGAGTTCGAAACAACCAAAAGGTGCTCTTGCACTTCTGCCAACATTAATTCATTCAAACGCCCTAGTATTTATACAATTCGATTACAATGGTTGAAACCGAAATGTTTCAGCTTCTAAAACTAATTATAGTAATTTCAACTGACAGTCTCGGTATATGAACCGATTTACAATGATTACTCAAAAGACGTTTCAAAACTAGGAGCGGATTTCTTTGACTGCTCAGCTTCCTTTACGACATCTAGCTTGTCCTGATCTTCTGTCGAACTCGCTGGTTTGGTGACACCTGGAGGTCACTTACTGGTCCCAGGAAAATTGCATTTCATCTTGCCCAGCCACACGATTTCCTTCCATTGTGAGTCAGAAGGAATATCGTAGTCCATCATCTCCTTAATCAAAATCTCTAGGTCAATGCATGTGGCACATGACATAATCGACAGGCCAATCTTCACTGTTTTAAATTGATTCAAAATTTCAAAGTCCGTGGCCAAATACTCTACCAGACTTGGGACTTTTAGACTTTCTTCCATAGCTTCAAATTTGGAATGGTCTATCCTACACTGAACGATGATAGAATTGTAGTTTTATTGATTGTATAATGAACCTTTGCCATCCCAAAATGGTGCGAGGCCCTTGACAAACAATTGTTCGAACGTGTCTTTAAACTCCTATATGTTGTGCTCCATTTGCATAGCTTTGTTTTGAACCGATTTGAGCAAGTTGTGCTTGGCGATGATTCTCTCGGCCTAGATGATCAACGCAGTTCTGTCCTTTACCCCAATAGTATGAAGATCAGCAGTGGGCACATAATTCAACAAATCAATAGCGTTTTGGGCCCATTCCGAGGGTTTCTTGGTTAATGTTTCATTAACAACAGTACACCTGCTTCTGGCCGTAGTAGCCACGTTGTCTTTGTCATTTATAAAATTCAGATAAACCCTGAACTTAGCAGCCTCTGCAGCAATAGCATCCCAGATCACATGTTTAGCTCCTTGTAACAGTGTTTTACCTTTTAACCTCGTTCTCAACTTGCTTACTCTCTCTTGCAAATCTTGATTTTCTCTTTGGAGTGGAGTCATCTTTTCGTCTTTTATTTTCATCTCTTGTTTCATATTTTCCAAGGCCTCCTTAAGGCTTTTGATTTCCCCTGTCTATAAACTCACTTGGGACATGGCTTGAACCAATCCATCAGTGCTTGATCCAGTTTCTGCATTAGCAGGTACAATGACAACCATATCTGATGTTGCTACTTGTCCTTGTAACCAATTCTCTTTCTCCTTTTCCAGCTACAACACTTTAGCTTTGTAATTTAGTGCTTCTTGTCTGAACGTCTCTTTCTCTTGCTCTAGAGAAGCTAGCTCTGTTGTCTATGGAGGATATCTTCAGTTTCTTCTTTAGGCTTTGGATCATCTTATCTTTCTCATCTAAAGAAGCCTTTACTCCTTGAGGACCTTCAGATTCCAATCTTTTGACCTGTGTTTGCCAGGCCTTACTAGATGCTTTCTCCTGCTTCAATTGTCCATCTAATTTGAGTGCACGTGTTGTCAATCTCGAAACCCTCAGACCTAAACTCAAGTAATCTGAATATAGCATATCACTGACATTCATGTGGAACTTTACTTTGTCTGGGGCACCAATATTTTCATAATGCATCTTGATTTCAGAAATTTTATCATCATCAGCCACTGCTATGTTAAATGTCTTTCTTTCCACATCCCTAACTGAGAGAAGAGAAGCCTTATGCTGAGAGATCTTCTCTGCCTCTGGCAACAGGTCTCTTATTTCACTATTGGCCATACTTCCCTTCACAACATACTGGTTCATTAAGTCTTCTTTGGACTGATAAACTTCTCCAGGTGTCTTGCTAAAGATATGTTTTCTGGTGCTGAAAAACCTCGAGCTGCTTTCACTCTATGACATGCTTCCTGTACCAGCCTCCTCGTTCTTGGTTGCACTTTCCACCATCTCCATGCTCGTTTTCTCTTTAGGTTCTTCTTCTTCCAGGTCCACTACCTGAGAAGATGGTGTGATTTTCATTTTCTTGAGAAAAATTCCTTGACTACTGGCACCGAGTGCCTCTGAACTACTCCTCTTGTGATAAACACTCTCCTTTGGGGCTTTAATAATCAACTTCGGAGAAGTTTTCTGTGTCTAGACCTGTTGAGGGGCAAACTCTATCTGTTGTGTATGATTAGGCTGCAAAGTGATCTCTATATTTGCGCAGACTTCCAAGTTTGCCAATCTATCAAATTCTTCAACTTGCTCATGTTCGTAGGGGCTTTGTCTGCTCATCAACCTCCTCTTAGATATGATCTGGTGCAGGTCATATCTCCTCCCCTGTAATTGTGTAAACCCCAATTCACTGAGTTTGGCTTGAATATGAGGTAAACAAGACCTGGTCTTTACCACAAAGGGCCCCACCATGAAAGGGAATTTTAAGTTAGATGCCTTGTGCATCTTCAAGAAATGCTCTGTCTCTGAAATAATCCTTTGTCTAAAGAACTCTAAGGCAAAGACTCTGGGAGTCAAAAATACTGGTAAAAGGTAAGGTCCTTCTTGATAGCCATATACCCAAATCACAGTAGATTCTATGAACAACATCCAATCTCCCACCCTGCTCTATGGATTTGGTTGTAAAAATCTCTTCATTTCTTATAGAACCCTTGGCAGGTCTGTACCGAAGATAAGACTATTGCACCCTGGACATGATCTTATTGATGAAAATAAGCATGGCGATCCTCCTACATTCAGTTGAGATGAATGCAATTTTAGGGAATTCGGTCTTGTTCGATTCTAGGAACATTCTCAACAAGTGAGTGTAGTATCTGAAGTGTCTTAATGAATTGAAATTTACCAACTGTTGATGCATATTATTAGTGATGAACCTGTCAAAACTGATACAAACCGACTGACTAGACTTTGACATAAAGAAGGTCAACAGGAAACCCAACATGACCTCTACTACAAACTTGTCATTATCCAACCCTAAAATTTGACTAAGCAGGGAACAAGCCCACTGAACCTTAATAATCATAACGTTTACATTGATAGGTAACGATAGACTTTCAGAATGGTGTTCAGGTTTGACAATGGTTTGCAGAAACTGGGTTTTTACTTCTGAGGGGCATTCTATGTAGATTTTGATTATTTTTTCTTCCTCGAAGGGCTCTGACACTGTGGGGGAAGACTCTGGTATATTGAGGGTGTGTCGAAGCGACGAACTATCTATTTCACATAAAACTTCTGACCATATCTTATTCAAAATGACCTTTTCTTCCCGTGAATATTGTTTTGCACACCAACTGACGAACTCTGGGAAAGGAAAAACGAATTCTACGGCGTAAGGGGTGATGGACGCTTGGGCTGCTTCGAGGAAGGGTATACGTTTTCCAACATTGTCTAGTAGATTGCATCTGGACACGGAAATGGGCGAGATTGTTATTTCTGTGTCGAAAACGTCGGAGTCCCTGTCAATTAGGGCTTCTTCTATAGAGGCAAGATCTTACTCAGTTACGGATAAAATTACAGGGTTAGCGGCCATGGTGAAAAATACTTGTTAAGTGGCGAAGAAAGCACTTATCTGATTCAATTTTGAGCTTGAGTTTCGAATGGATGCTTTGCGCCAATTTTTTAACGTTTGAATGCTTCAGAATATCACAAAATAATGTTGGGGGCTCCTTTTATAGGTGCTTATCGATATTGGGGATTGGGGAAAACGGTTTTGAATAAACCGCTTTTCGCCCCGATGTACTTCTGATGATGCTATGCATCCACAAATGAAACTACGGTAGTTTTCCCCGRCCTGCCTTCGATTAATTATCCTTCGTGCTGCTTCATTGCTCGATATGCGCCTTAGCCGTTGATCCGGGCTGCTTCAAGATCGACGGTCTGTYGGGTCCCATCAACTTTCGATATCAGGGGTTGGAGAAAACAGTTTTAGGTAGACCGCTTTTCGCCCCGATGTACCTCTAAGGGCGCCACGCGTCCACGAATGAGACCGTGGTAGTTTTCCCCGACCCRCCTTCATATAATTAAACTTCGTGCTATTTCGCCGCCCGATATGGGTCTCGGCCGTTGATTTGGGTTGCTTCAAAATCGACGGTCCACCGGGTCCTACCTTTCACGCCTCCGCTATATTTGTCCATATGCCACCAGATGTAGCCCGGTCCCCCAAATTATCACGTTTCCACAATGATGTAGCTCTTTGCTAAATTTCTGAAATTTGGATCCTATCTGAAAATTGTTATGATGATAACAGTACTAACCAAGCAAGTGATCTTGCACATGCATAGTTTTCTTGTTGCTTTGTCTCGGGCAGGTACACCCTTGGTTATCATTTGTACTTCCGATTATCTTTATCTTTATTGGCTGATTAGCAGGACTTTCTGATCGATGGTGACTTGTGAGGGGGGAAGACTTCTACTTAGCCATAATCCTTTACCTTCTCAAAACCCCAGGTCACCGGGGACGTCTCCCCTGGGCCTACCACCCTAAATAGAAAGAGCTATCCTATTGAGGTGACAGTGGTAGGATAGTCTCAGTTACGCCAGTTTGCCTCTTTTCCATCCATCCTTTACTCCAACTACAAAATGTGCGATAATAATGAGCATGTAAGAAACCTGACGGAGGAGTCGTTGCTAAGGCATAGCCTTCAAACTAAATCTCCTTACTACCAGTCACCCTACTCGCACACACCATGGAGAGGTACAAGCACCCCACTGCACACTGCAAGATGGGGGTGGTACATTGCCTCTCTTCACAGGGTTGCACCCATTCTGTAACTATTCTCGAATAGAGGGAAAAAATGAAACAACTTAGCATGCAACGTACTTGCCATGCGGAGGGTGAAAGCTCCAACTGGGGAATGCCTTTCACAAGAGGGGTTGTGGCTACAGGAAAAGGGTTTAGCATGCAACGTAGTCACCATGCAGAGGGTAAAAGCCACAACTAGTGAATGCCTTGTGGGGCATTCTAGTAGTGAATCATGTCTTCCACCAGGCAATTTGAAATTCCTACCTCTCATTTTGAAATTATTGACCTAATTTCAATTTCAAGAAACTATTAAAAAAACCGGATGCATTATCAGGTTTTACTTTTGTTTTATTATTTTATTTTATTTCTTGTATAAGTAATCCTTAAAGAGACGTCCACTAATAAAACAAATTTCTTAAATAAATTTAAACTATTTGTATTTGAGTCTGGCCCGAGGTGAAAGAATCGGACCTGAGAGAGAGCTGGTGGGTGGAGCAATGAGCTGTTGGAGAGATGGTGCAAGCCCATTCCAGGGAGGCAAGACTACTTGCTATTTTTTCCCAAGGTAGGGTAAGACCCCTTACATTTCTTTATGGAGGTCGAAGTTATTGTTATAGCATTAGCTACAACACGCTGGAACAAGAAAAAAAAACATTCAGTTTATCTAAGAATAAATCACAACAATATCATTCAGACACAGTTAGAACGTTTGTATATTCCTTTTGTCTTTAGGAATGCTTGTGCAATGAGTCGTTCATATATATATATATATGTAAATTCTATTGGTTATGTTATACTTCTATTTCCCTCCCTATAAGAATGCCACCAAAGAAAAGTACTCCCGACAATGCTAACTCGTATATAATATCTTTGTTCTATTGCTCTGGAGTGTCTCCCGGTGAACCCCCGTGCGTCCCTTCCATTCCATTGCCTTCCGAACAGAATCCAGTTCCTTGCCAACACCCCTGATTTCCATTTCCATTTAATCCTTCTTCTAGCTACCTGATTGTGTGTAATTAGATACATACATATAAGTGGTAAGTGTAAGTAAGTGTAGTTTCCAGCTGAGGGCATAAATGACCTGCTTGACTCGAGAGATAAAGTGTGTAATAACCTACCTAGCTGTGTAATAGCTATTTTGGGAAGGCGAAAAACGAAGAGATTGATTTGGGAAACAGATAAGCAATTACATAGACTTGACTTGAGTGGAGCAGAGCGGCGCTGCCACTATTCAAAATTTTTAATGTCCGTATTAACTTGACCGTACTAGGGACAAGAAATGGGGAAATTGGGACAAGAAATGGGGAAATTTTGTGGAAGCAAAAAAGAAAGGTTTATGTTTCCCAACCAGGAAAGCCCACTAAATTTTCTCCTCGACAAGGAGAGCCTTATGTTAATTTTTTTCATTATTGTAAAAGCTCCCACCGACCATGGGATAACCCTCTACGAATTATGAAGTGATACCACACGACTAAGTTTCAATAAAATTATTGAACAATTTCCCACGCTTTCCTGCCATCTCTGTGCTCCACCCACTCAATCGTCCATCCTCCAACTCTACACACAACTTGTTTTTTTTAGATCTGGTCGAAGACCACCGATAAAGATTCTTTCAAATTTTTTCTTTCTTGTACAGACAACCAACTCTCCTATAAATATTTGGGAGGGTCGAAGTAACTCTCGAGCTCCAACGTGTTTTCAAAGCCAATGAGTTGGAGTGAGAGAAATATAGTGATGGAATTGGAAAGTTGTGAGATTGAAAAAGAAAAGTGAGAGAAAAAAACGATGGTGAAGCTGGGACTGACACATTAAAGGGTACTCCATATGGATTTGACTCTATCTCCACTCTACCGAGCTTCATCCTTGTCTATGAGACCTTTACAGTTTCCTTCCCAATCTTTGCTATTAGTGCTAGTGCTTAAGCTTATGTGGCTCCTACTATCCCTGCAACTACGTGTGTCTCTGCTATTGATGCTTCCTATGTCGATGCTTTTAATCCCAAACTCTTTAAATAACTCACATGTTCTCACGTGTCCTATTAATTTTCTCCATTTAAAAACTTGTTTAACATGGCAGGGACTATGATGCCATACAACGCTTGTCTAAAGTAAATGTGTCAGCACTTGATACGTGTTGTGTTGATACATACTTTCGCTGAAGAAGGTGGAATAACCTTTGCTTCTCTATGTGGAAATATTTATAACCATATTTTAATACTCAGCAAGATCGGCAGAGCATTAGAGAAGGGTAGCAAAATGGGTTCAGAGAGCGAATCCCAAACGCGTTTAGACATCGATCCGTCCTTCATACTCTCTCCAGAGCACCGCACAAACGCCAAACATGACTTCACTGTCGATCAAATCCCGGTCATAGATCTCTCCCCTATCAACTCCACTACTCCAGCACACGCAACGACCTTGGACTCCCTCGTCACTCAAATACACGCAGCTTCCAGGGACTGGGGATTCTTCCATGTCATCAACCATGGCGTCTCCCCCCATCTCCTCCACACACTCCTCTCCGAAGCAGCCAATTTCTTCTCCCTCCCCATGCAAGAAAAAACCGAAGTGATGAGAGACTTCGATAATCCATTGGGCTATTACGACACAGAGTTCACAAAGAACGTCAGGGACTGGAAAGAGGTCTTCGATTTTGCATGCCGAGGCACATTTCGTCTTCCTTCGAGTTCTGAACTCGAGTCCGATGATATTCTAACAGTGACAAATCGGTGGCCCCAGAACCCACCTGGCCTAAGGTCCTTATTAATCCCGGAGCTGCATGGCGAAGCATCAATTCCCTGGAGGTGTCAATCTTAAGAAATAGTCTTCTAAGTGCTCGAGATATGCACCTCGAAGGGATTTGATAGCTCGCAGCACAATTACCTATAATCTGTATGTCTTGTATTGATCAGTGGCTTCCAAAGTTTTGATAGTTATTGAATAGCTTACAATGGCTTGTGGATACAGGGAGGCCTGTGAGAAATATGCGGAGGCCGTGGAGAAACTTTCTTTCAGATTGCTTGAACTTATATCTCGGAGCTTGGGGTTGCCGGCTGGTTATTTCAATTCCAAATTTGAGGAACCCACTTCTAGTCTGAGGTTGAATCATTATTCGCCATGCCCTGTGCCGGAGCTGGCTTTGGGGGTGGGTTGCCACAAGGACTTGGGGGCTCTGACTGTGCTCGCTCAGGATGAGGTTGGTGGGCTGCAATTCAGGCGAAAAAATGGAGAATGGATTGGAGTGAAGCCTATCCTCGATTCCTTTGTCATCAATGTGGGGGATTGCATGCAGGTGAGCAGTTTTTGTTTTTCCGTTCATCTCTAAGTACAAGATGAATTTTCACATTTGGGAAATATTAGAGGGCCTAGGATGATATAACGAATACAGAGTACCCATATTCAAAATCGTAAACTAGCAAAGCAAACGATTACAATTTTTTTTTTGACTTCAACGATTTGGGTAAAATTGTGCCTTTCATTACAATAATGAGTTTTAATAAGAAATGAAGTTTTAATAAGAAATTAATTCTTTAATAATGAAGTTGAAGTTTTGATTAAACCAGCTTAGATCTATCTTAACCGATCTATCAAACCCATCTATCAAGCTAGCTATTAAGCTGAGACAGATCAAATCTCTCCATTTGTGTAAAACAAACTTGCACCTTTTTTAGAGTGCAAAACTGGGAAGTCTCTCCCTTTATAACTTCTAACTTCTTATAGAGTGCAAAACTGGAAATCTCTCCCTCTATAACTTCTATAAGTTATAGAGTCCAAAACTGGAAATCTCTCCCTTTAGTACTTTATAGATCCGGGCTCTCCCTTTAGTACTTTATAGATCTTTATAGATCTGGGCCCTTGATAGATCCGAGGTTAAGCTCTTAATAGATTCAGGATTACCTAGATTGGTTTTGATAGATCCTAGGTTAAGCTCTCTTAATAGATTCTTGGTTTTAATTGATTAAGAATATGTATTTCCTCCTAAGAGTGGGCCTTAAGAATATGTGTTTCCTCCTTAGAAGTCACAATTAGAGGTCACAAGCTCAAATCCAAAGGGGAGAGGCTCAAATCCAAAAGAGAGTAGGGTATGTATACCTTTGTAAACTTTAACAGTCAAATCTCCAAATAACCTTAAAATTAGATTTTTATTTTATTATAATAAAAATACATAGAGTACATAGAAACAAGGTACATAGAAACATAGATCTACACAGCTCATTTACTTTTAATATAATATGGCAAACCCATGGATAATATATAAATGTTTGTGAAGCACTTGCTAGGTTGGCTTAATTATATCTTCTGCAAGGTTGGCTTAATTATATCTTCTGCCAGTGAAAGCAACACATAACCTGGCTGGTCTTACTCTTTAATTTCTCACCACCTTGAGCTCGTTTCTCCTTGGAAACCCTGGTTGGGAAAGAAAGCAAACTTGAACCCAAGTCTCTTATTCGTTAATAGGGTGCGGTAGGCGGTTCAAGGTTCTTAATCTCTTTTGTCCCGCCCCTTTCTTCCGTCCATGGGAAGGTGAGTAAGAAGCTCCAAATTCTTTTAGACAGACAGGTTCGTGCCCCTCCATGAGATTGGTTGGGCCTCTCACTACCTGCCCCATCGGTGAATTACAATGTAAGTGATGCACTTGCTGGGTTGGCTTAATTATATCTTCTGCCAGCGAAATGCAGTGTTAGAATTAGGGTAAAATTGCAAAACAATAGTATCTTTTTAATTTCAGAGATCAAAAACAGCTAGATCTATAAATCAACAGAGTTAGAACACTTAGAATTTAGATCTAGAGACAGCAATAAACTTAGAGATAGAAACTCTGATCTAATGACTATAGAAACTCAGATCTAATGAGATAGTACTCTGATCTAATGAGAAAGTACTCTGCTGATGCAACAATGAACAGATCTGGATAGTACAATAGATCTATAAGGCTACACACAGATTTTCAGATTTAACAACTAGTCTGATCATTACACAATAGAATAACTTGTAAATTTAAAGTATAGCTTCAGATCTACTCAATGCTAACTAGATTACAACAATTCTGAAGTAAAATCAAATTTAGATCTGAGAGAGATGAGTAGGCAGCTTACCTGGTACA
>ML789964.1:0-46457 GCA_009831015.1 Picea engelmannii
ATATATATATATATATATATAATCTTTCTCTTATTCAATTTTTTTTTTATAGTAATAGTTAGAATATTTTTGTATTAAAAACAGTGGACATGCCACTGGGTTTGATACATTGATAACGATTTTCTGGTAAACAGGAAAAAAAATGCGTGAAGATCCTAACACAGGACAAAGTCTGGGAACCAAAACTAGTTTAGCGAGCCAGAACGACTTCACATCATTACATCATTTCTAGCTTGGAAGTTTTTTTTCTTTTTCGACACCGTCTTCCATTCAACGCTTTGGTCCTGAGAACGACTTTCTGTCGGGCCTAAGGGGTTTTCCTCGTCCGCTAGGTCTGCCCAACGTGAGATCTGGGGTTCTGGCTAGGTTGGCGACTTGGGAGTGGCTTCTGCCTGAGCTTTCCCTTTAGTGGGGACTTTGTTTTTAGCTTCAGCTTCTGCTTCTTATGTCGTTCCATGGGCTTTACTTTCACCGTGCGGCTTCATTGGAGCCCTCGTCCACCAAGTGGGTCTTTGGCTCTTGGACGACCTTTTTTTCCTGGGTAGTTTTTCACAGTTGCGGGCTATGTGCCCCATTTCGAAGCAGTTCCTACACCTGAAATTGAGATTCTCATAGTTGATTTTTTGGTTCCTTGAGTAGTCCTTGCCTTGAAGAATTATTTCAGTTGAGAAACCTTTGGTGAAATCCATTTGTACACAGATTCGAGCGAAGATGGAGAGGGTTGGATTGGAATTTGGGCTTCTGCAGAGGAACTTGCCGAGGCCATTGACAATAGATTAAATAGACTCATCTCCCCAGAAATATAGGGGAATGCACAGAAGTCTCACCCATAATGGAGCTGAAGAGATACAGTCTGTTGAAGGGTCGAAGGCAGGGGTCCATAGTTGCATGGACAGGCCTGCTCTTCCCCAGAACCACAACCCAGAGTTAAACACCTTGTCTCTATCACTTGTAGATTCAAAAACTACCACAAAAAAACCCTTTGCACAGGGGCAGGTAATGACTTCTCCATCTAAAAGTGGGTACTAGTCAGAAGAGATCCAACAGAGGAGATCCAGAAGATTGGGCCAGAATCCGTTAAACCTCCAAACCAAAGCGTGCTTGATGTAATGATGATCATGAGTTAGGGCTTCCTGCGGCATTTGAATGGAGACTGTCGGAGCTTCAGGAACTGCTGCATGCAACCCGGGTAGGTGACCCTGACGAGAGGTAACCTCAGGGGCCGCTGCATGCAGACCAGAGGGATTTCCCTAGCATGAAGCCACCTCTTTGAAGGAGGGGGCTGGAACCGGAGGGAGAAGTCCTGAAGTTGCCGACGACGAAGCACCAGGGGGAGCACATCCTTGAAGGGGAGAGAGCAGCTCGGAAGAGGGAGTCGAGGCCGAAGGAGGAAGGTCAACAACGACCACTGCAACAACACCAGAAGCGGCACCTCCATGCCGAGAAGAGGGCGAGGGGGAAGGCACCATTGGTACCTGAGGACTGACTCTGAAACAATAGAGTCGACATGGAGAACTGTGGTAGCTTCGACAGAGGAAGGTGGAGGGCAGGAAGGCCATAGGGCCAACGACCTGCAGAAGAACCAGGAGTGCAGATTTTATATTTGAACGACATGGGCGTGGGCTTTGATCCACTTATGTGTGCACGACTCACGATACCATTTAATATAGTATCTATGGGTTCAACAACACGTTCAACCAATACCTCAAGGTGTCCCCATGGCTCCACGTAAAGCCTCACGAAAATTGAACCTTACCCAACAGTGAAAAGCTCCTGGCTTTCCACCATTGGATCCAACCCCTTTGGACAATTAAGTATACTATGTTATATATAATCTTTCTCTTATTTAAAAATATTTCTTTTAAATTTAGTTAAGTATACTATGTTACCATGATTTATAATTTTTTAAATACCTACATTTTTTAATTTATTTTTATGTTTATGTTTAATAATTTAATGTTTATATAAAGAAAATTTAAATATTTTAAATGAAAAAATGGAAAATTATTAAAAAGTTTGAAGATTGGATAATTTAAATTTTTTATTTTATATAAAGCAACATATTTTTTAATATAAAGTTTTATTTAAAATTTGTTATTTAAACATTTTTTTTAATAAATTCTTTTAAGTTGAAATTTGTTATGTTCCCATAAAATTTTGTGAGCGATATTTATTTATTTGATATTTGAAATCCTGCACGAAGTTATATTGCGATAGATTGATTTGCAAAGGACAAAAACCGTTAAGAGAGACTGAACAAGGATATTTTGTTTATTACATTGTACCACGACAATTTTAGTGAAATTATTAGTATATTGTATTTTTTATTATTTCATATAGGTGTAGATTGAAGGTTTGTTGAATATTTACAAAGGTATTGTTTAATTGTTTTACTAAATGGTTTAGTAGGGAATTGGGGAAATTACTATTTTTTATTGTTTAAATTTTATTTTTAAATATAAAAATGGATTTAACATGGTGAAAATCTCCTACAACTCTTGAATTATACAAAAATAATTATTTAAATCTGTAAATTTAATAATTTCTAATCTACTTTCAAGATTTAGAACAAAGTAAATTCTCAAATTCTCATAAAATATCCTATAAAAATAATCATTTAAATCAGTGGATCTAATAATTTCTGTTCTAATTTCGAGATTTGCAGCAGCATAAATTCTCATAAAAATAATTTAAATTCAATAATTTCATGTCAACCTAATTGCAATTCATCTATTTAGAAACGTAGTCTAAAAGTGGATAGAAATGTCAAAATTTCAATTTAAACCTACGACAATTTAAGGAAAAAGCAGCTTTTTGACTAGCGATTAAAGGATGTTGCCTGTCACTTTGGTGTCTCCATCGACGAATATTAGCTAAATTGCTCGTGCGCAGAAGTCAGAGATATTGGATTCTTTGTTACCGTATACAACAAAACAAAGGTATCCATTTGCCAACTTATTCCCACTGTGGTGCAGACAAACCACTGAACAGAAGATCGTCCCTCGATATCAAAATCTAAGTCATAATCAATTCACTGCACGGATTCGGAAAGCTTAGGATACCTCCGTTGCAAATTATGAGCTCTCCTTGTTTTATATGGTGTAACATAACACGACAGAGGCCATCAATCAAAGTGTAAGCTCTTCTTCTTGTATTATTATTATTGTGAGTCTGTGGGGTCGCCTTCATTACAATACCTCCCTTGCGTTGACTGAAGCATCATTACGCGCGGGCCTCCGCAGCCATTCATGGCTCCCATTCCTGTTCTGTCAATCGCACTGGAAGAGATGAAGAGACAAGAATGACCAAACTCTCTGAACTTTTTGTGACCGTGTGCTTCGTCTTGTCTTATCGTTCGGGCCCGCCCCACGGCCGGCAATAATTCATCCACTAAATTCAATTCCTCCGCAAAATATTAATATCAATTTGATCTGCACAGCCTTAACCTATGAGGTGGAAAACATTACCCAGATGACAAAATTCTGCACTCAAAAGCACATGGTCCACTGCTCGAAAATCCTGACAAAGTGAGTGGTCCTAACCACTATCACTGGGTTCGCCAGAGTTAGACGTGCAGAGTCTTTCGGTAACGCGAGGAGACGATACGGAGAGAGAGAAGTAGCGTACAGCTAACAAAAGCATTTGGCTGAAAGACAACCAATACGATGCAACGTTCCAGTAGTATGTGGTAGAATGATATTCCTTTGCTTTATTATCAAATTAACTCATCACTCTTCTCAAGGTGCTAGTCCGGTGCAGTTAAGGTGACAAGTTAAAGTATGTTTTATTTATTTTCTGCTACAGGGAAGGCATTTTTACACAACAGAAGGTTAGTTTAATTGATTTTAAAGGTTGAGTTTGTAATGAGGTTTTTGATCTATCTAGCCGAGGATAGTTTAATTGTCTGGAATGGACCGTTTCGATACTGAGTTTGCTATCAAATCTTCATTTCTATCTTGCTCATATTCTAGCCCCGCTGAATTCCTTCAAAGTCCCCTTGAATCCAAATATGTTCATTCTAAATGATATTACATCCCAATTATTATTCTGAATGAAAATTAAAAGCAGTAGTCTAAACGTTCTACCTTTTGGAGGTTTTTCTGTTGTTACTGTTTGATTTTGTCTTCCGGTGATGAATGGTTGGATCTGCAGATTTGAGTGACTAAGTTTGTATAATCTCAGTGCTCTAGGGGTTTTTCAGCACACCGAATCCATTTATGCATTCAGAAAGACAATTTAAACAACAGAAAATAGAAATTTTGTCCAAATTTACATCGTCCCTCACCAATTCCTGCCAAAAAACCCAAAAGATAAAACGTTTAGCCAACCCCCAATTAAAATGCCATTTGATCTTACAAAGACTTTTCTTTATGTAATAAAGATTTACATTATATTTGTAATCTCATGATGGATGGACCAGAATCTATGCCTAGCTGTTGATTATCTAATCATCACAACAACATAACACCTTGGAGAAGAAAGTAGATGATAAAATCACAATATAATAGAATCATGCTTACATTCTATGCATAAACAAAAAGGACATTATCATTCCAGCAGCTGCACACAGAAAACAAGTATTCACCACTGATCCACATAACAATAGAATATGTTGCACCTATTTAAAAGATTTCATAGCCTCATAGAACAAAGAGTTCGTTGTCAACTCATTTTGCATGCCGCTAAACACTAACTGACAAAAAGACTGCATAATCTTGCATCCATTATCAGCATACTCCCCCTTGATTAGTAAAAATGTTTGCAATTTTTCTTGAGTTTTTATATACCTTAGTTCTACTTCATTCTTTTGCATCAAATCTGGAATGAAATGATACTTTAAATCAAAATGCTTTGTCCTACTATGATGGACTGAATTCTTGGCGAATTAAATGGCACTCGTGTCATCACAATAGATCACTGTCAATGAATTTGTTTCTCTCCAATTTCTTGTAGAATTTTTCTAAGCCATAATGCTTGTGTACAAGTGACTGCCACAAACTTTCCTTCTGTGGATGAAAGCGCAACTATGCTTTGCTTCTTCGAGCTCCAAGCAATCAAACCCGAATCAAAAGAGAAACCATTACCAGATGTAGACTTTCGGTCATCCAAAATACCTCCCCAATCAAATCACTAAAGCCAAGAAGATTAAACCTCTTAGAAGTTTAGTAGTGAATATCAAAATTTAGAGTGTCTTTCACATACCTCAAAATTCTCTTTTCTTCCTTCAGATGTATTTCAGATGGCTTTCTCATGAATCTTGGAACAAGAGAAGTTGAACAAGCAATATGAGGTCTTGTGTGGATTAGAAACATCAATATTCCAATGATACTTATGTATGTTATCTCATCAACTATTTCAGCACCATCATCTCTGCACAACACAATTCCATGAGTAGTTTGAGTGGAAGTTTTTTAACAATCAACCATATAAAACCACTTCAATATTTCTTTCACATACTTTGTTTGACAAATGGAAATTTCATCCTCTCTTTGATAAACCTCCATTCCCCAAAAATATTGCATGAGACCCAAATCTTTCATCTCAAATTCATTCATAGCAATTTCGAATTCATCATTCATCTTAGAAATGCTACACATATATAATAAATCATCAACATACAAACTTACAATAAGAATATCATTACCATCTTGTTTGTAGTAAAGTGTAGGTTCACTCTTACTTCTTTTGAACCCATTCTCGTGAAAATATCCATCAATCCTAACATACCATGCTCTTGGTGCTTGCATGAGGCCATACAAAGCCTTCTTCAACTTGTAGAATTGATATTCTTTTCCTTTCACTTCAAAACATTGTGGTTGATCAACATAGACTTCTTCTTCCAAGTACCCATTCAAAAAGGAACTTTTCATATCCTTGTGATGAATGCTCCATTTCTTTTGAGTTTCTAATGAAATCATCATTCTAACAATGTCTTATCTTGCTATTGGTACAAATGTCTCCTCATAATCAATTCCATACCTATGTGTGAATCCTTTAGGAGCTAATCTTTCATTGTGTTTTTCAACACTCCCATCACTGTTGTACTTTGTTTTGTAGACCGAGTTAGTACTAATCTTTTTCTTGTCACGTGGAAGTTCTGTAAGATCCCAAGTATCATTCCTATGACTAGAATCTGTCTATCCTTGCATTGCTTGTACCCAAACCTCATTAGTACATCTATATTCAAAACATGTTGGTTCAAAATCATCCTTGGAAAGAAAAGAAAAACTTATTGTCTCACCTATTAGATTTTATTCATGTTCTTGACTTGTACTCCTTTGGTAAATGTCACTTAATCTTCTTACCTTCCTTGTAGAACTCGAATTTGAAGTTGGGATTGCACTTGGAACTGAAGAACTAGATGAGGGGCTACTTGGTTGATTTGTAGCACTTGGAACTAAAATGTTTGTGGGATACTCATTATCAATATCATCAATAATACCTGTTATGACCATAACAATTTTTTATGGAATCCAAGTCTTGAGATTTAGCGAGGGGCGAAACCGGCGTAGAGATGCGATAGTTTGGAGGACAGAGCCACACCTAGCGAAAAAGCACTAAATATAGCGGAGGTGCAGGGTTAACGAGACGCGACGGATCACGGATCTAAGGCACCACAAATTGATGGTCGACAGTCGTATCGGGAGGATAACTAGCGTGGAGTTTAATTGTTTGAAAGCGGGCCGATGAAGATACCGTGGTTTTGCCTCAAGACCACGTGTCACCACGAGATGCATATCGAGGTGAAAAGAAGTCTACCCCAAACCACTTTGCCTTGTCCCCGATATCGGGAAGAGTGTATAAGGAGGGGACCCTCACCATTATTTTACGATATTTCAAATCATTTGAACCTTTGAAATTGGCACAAACACTCCGTTCGAACTAAGGCTCAATAGTGCATACTCGCGCATCCTCCACTCATTCGCAGGTATTTTTCGTTATTGCCATGGATCCTGTCATTATGTCTGTAACAGAACAAGATCTTTCCTCGAAAGAAGAAGCCCTAATTGAAAAAGACTGATATATTTGACACAGAAATATCCGTCTCACCCGTCTCTATATCCAAATCCAATTTGTCAGATAATGTAGGGAAACAAATACCTTTCCTCGAAGCGGTCCAAGCCTCCATAGTCTCTTATGCCTTTTAAGTCATGTTTCCCTTCCCGAAATTCATAAACTAGTGTGCAGAACAATACTCATAGGAAGAGAAGGTCGTTTTAAATAAGTTAGGGTCAGAGGTCCTGTGCAAGGTAGACAACCTGGCAGTTCGATAGGTCCTCAACATACCAGAGTCTCCCTCCGTAGCATTTGTGGTGAAATAATGTAACTGCAAAGAGTATTCTAATTATTATTGATGTATTATTCATTATATCAATCCCCTTTTGTGGATTGATCATGTCGGGTATTGTGAATGACCAAATCCCCTTTTGCAGATTTGTCAAACCCTAATTGTAATAAGCAGAATGAGAAGTCGGCCCCTAGATTAATTAAAGGTGGTTATAACCACCCAGATTGAGAATTCGGCCTTGCCAGTGAAAAGATACGTCACTCCAACGCCTGTCATATTGTATAAATAAAGAGGCTAGCACCTCATTTGGACACACAGTCACTTGTTCATCAGAGCACAAGTTCATAGCTGCAGTTGGAGAAGAAAGAAGAGAGAGAGAGAGGCACATTCTTGAGAGAGGAATTTTTGTATTCGTTTGAGTTATCTCTTGGCATTGTATTGGTTATCTATATTAAGGAAGTTTTGTTGGGTTTTCTCCCCCATGAGGGTTTCCCAGGATAAATGATGTGTCTCTTGTGATTGTGTATTTCTCAGTGATCCTATCTATGCTATTGTTATCTAGTGAAATGCAAAATAAACCTAATAATAGCTTGAACCTTAACATGGTATCAAAGCTAAGATGAAGAGAGCATCTTTCACAAGAGAAAGTGAAAAATGTCATTGTTGTCGTACATGCAAATTAGGGATTTTTTGTTGGAGAAATATTTCATCCCCAAAACCATCTAGAAAAGTGTGCCTTCCTCAAGGATCACTTTTGCATCCTTGGCGCAAGTTTTCAGTGGCTAGATCTCCCGAAAAGTGAAACCCTAGTTTTCACAAAGTACCAGAAGTACCAGAAAACCAGAGTACCAGAAGTACCAAAAATAATATAGTACAAGAAGTACCAAAAAACCAGAAGCACCAGTCCAAAAATTTACAGATCATGTTTGGAGGGGTAAAATTTGGATGTTTTGAAATCTAACCACACCAGGCTACTCGCCTCAGCCCGACGCACCTCCTGGTAAGTTCAGAATTTAATTTTGAGCATTTTCATTTTTGGTCATTTTCCTAGCCCCAGGTAAAAGATGTCTGCAAGAACTAAGCTTGTTGACAAGATGGAAGGTGTGGAAAACTTTCGTGCTTAGAAGTATAGGATTGGTCTCATTCTTGAAGAGAATGACCTAGCAATATTTGTTAAAGAAGAAGTACCAGAACCCACCGATGTTGAAGAGAAATCAAAACACCACAAGGACATAATTAGGACCAAAAGAATCATTGCAGATCCAATCAAGGATCACTTGATTCCACATGTGTCATCAAAGAAGAATCTGAAAGAAATTTTTGATGCCCTAACCAGACTATATGAAGGAAAGAACATAAACCGAAAGATGAATCTAATAACTCAATTCAAGAATACAAGGATGCAGAGAGGAGAATCAATCCAAGAATATTTCTCCAGAATATCCCAATTCAAAGAACAACTAGAAGTGACCAAAAATGCTATAGACAAAGAAAAAATTATAATGATGGCCCTTAATGGTCTCACAAGACCATGGGATCCATTCATCCAAACTATTTGTGCTGGAACATAGAAACTAAAATTTGATAGTCTTTGGGAATAATGTATTCAAGAAGAAACAATAGTAGCTAACCGAGAAGATTTACTTTCAAGAGACGAAGATCAAACCCTAGCTACTCACACTAAAGGAGGAAGAAAGAAGTCTTACTTTCATAAAGAAACTCATAAAGAGTCTCACCCCCAAAAAAAATTCAGTCATAAATAATCTCAACCAAAGAGATTCTAAAAGAAAGGACAAAGAAAGGAAAGGGATTACTCATATGTATAATGCTACCATTGTGACAAGATGGGACATATTGTGATACATTGTTTAGCTAGACGAGAAGAATACAAGAGGAAAAATAAAATACATCATGCCCATGCAGTTGAAGATGAAGAGCCACCCACAAAGATGTTAAGAGAACAAATCAAAGACTATGTCTTAATCTCGACCCTCTCAGGATCGGTAACACCTGGAGAGGACACTTGGCTCATTGATAGTGGTTCTTCCATGCACATGACAGGTCAAAGAGATATTCTCTCTTGCATTTCAGAAAAAAAGTTTTCTCAGAAAGTTACACTTGGAGATGATTGTCAATACCCTATCAAGGGAGTGGGAGAATCAAACTACAAGCTTAATTAAAGGAATTCAATGAAGATGAAGGATGCACTCTATTTACTAGGTTTGACAAAGAACCTACTCTCCATATCATCTCTAGAAAATAAAGGCTTCAGAATTGCCTTTATAGATGGAGAAGTTCTTATGTGGGCTAAAGGAGAAACCATGAAAGAAGCAATCACCATTGGAAAAGAAGAAGGTGGCCTATATAAACTAAAGGGTCACTCAGAAGTATCCATGACCCATGCCATTGATAATCCATGTGAACTTTGGCATAGAATATTAGCACACATCAACTACAAGTCATTACCATATATATGCAAGGTAGTCACAGGTTTACCAGAACTCAAGGTTGACCATGAAGGTGTGTGCAATGGATGTGCACAAGGGAAGAACATCAAGAACCATTTTCCAAAGAGAGACAATAAAGAAAAAGGAGTACTAGAACTCATTCACTCAGATGTGTTTGGCCCAATGCCATCATCCTCCATCAGTGGGTACGTATACTATGTATCTTTTATTGATGATTATTCTCGTAAAATCCGGGTTTACTTGTTGAAATCAAAAGATGAAGTGTTCAATAAATTCAAGGAATTCAAAGCCTTGATAGAGAATCTTTCTGAAATAAAGATCAAGATACTCAGGTCAGATAATGGAGGAGAATACACCTCAAAAGAGTTTTTAAACTATTGCAAAGAAGTCATAATTAAGAGGGAGCTAACCACTCCTTACAATCCTCAACAAAACGGTGCGGCAAAAAGAAAGAACAGAACAATAATGGAAGCAGTGAAGACCATGATCCATGATCAAGATATTCCAATGTGCTTATGGGAAGAAGTAGGAAAAACAACAGTATATGTATAAAACCAATTGTCCCATAGTGCAATTGGGTTCAAGACCCTTTGAAGAGATGTTCTTTGGAAAGAACCAGAAGTAAGACATCTCAAAATATTTGGCTGCCCAATATTTGTACATATTCCGAAAGAGAAGAGAAGCAAGTTACAAGATGGACCCTTCAGAAAAGAAGGGAATAGTTGTTGGATACTGTGAAGTCTCGAAAGCCTTCAGGTTTTATATACCAGGTCACCATCACATTGAGATCAACAGGGATGTGACTTTTGATGAAGATGCAACACTCAAGAAATCAAGAAGATGCCAACTTGAAGAAGTATATGAAGAGGAACTTGTAGCTCCCAGAGTTGCAGAACCAGTGAGGGAAGTCATAGCTTCCCCCGATGAGGAAAGTCTAGAAGATCATGACATAGTAGAATTTCAAGAACCTCCTTAGATGACGATCTCCCATAAGAGGAAGCCTAGGGAGCTTGGTATAGGGAGCTTATTCAATATGGTGAGAAGTATGGTGCTCCCAAAGGAACCACAAGACAGGTGAAGAGACCTAAGCCATTTTCCAGTTATATGACTTTGATGTGTGATATCCTAGAGAAGGATCCTACCTTCTTTGAAGAAGCCATTCAAAAGAAAGTATGGACAGATGCCATGAAAGAAGAATACCAATCCATAATAAAGAATGATGTATGGGAAATAGTTCCCAGACCGAAGAGAAAGGATGTTGTATCTTCCAAATGGCTTTTCAAAATAAAACATGTTGCTGATGGAAGTATTGAGAAGTATAAAGAAATATTTGTCGCTCATCGCTTTTCTCAAAAGGAATGCATTGACTATGAAGAGAAATTCGCTCCTGTAGCCAGTTACTTCGATCAGAACCATCATATCCCTTTCAACTAAGATGAAGTGGAAATTACACCAAATGGACCTAAAGACAACCTTCCTAAATGGTGTCATAGAAGAAGAAGTGTATATAGAACAACCTCAAGGATTTGAAATTGAAGACATAAAGACTCATGTCTACAAGTTGAAGAAGGCTCTGTATGGGTTGAAGCAAGCTCCTAGAGCTTGGTATGGAAGGATAAACAGTTTTTTAACAAGATTGGTATTTACCAAGAGTAAAGTTGATTCTAACCTCTACTTCAAGGTTATGAATGATTATCCAGTGATATTGTTGATGTATGTAGATGACTTATTCTTAACTAGAGAAGAAAATATCATCACCGAATGTAAGAAGAAGTTCGCTTTTGAATTTGAGATGAAAGACCTTGGCCTAATGCATTATTTCTTAGGTCTTGAGGTATGGCAGAGCCCATAAAGAATATTCCTTAACCAAGGGAAGTATGAAGTTGAAATCCTAAATATATTTGATATGTTGGAGTGCAAGTCCACGAGTACACCCATGGAAATGAAGTTGAAGCTTCTGGTCAACACTTCATCAAAATTAATTGATGCCACGTTGTATATACAGATCATTGTATCGATGATGTATGTAGTGAAAACCATAGTAGACATTTGTTTTTCTGTGAACACTTTGAGTCAGTTTATGGTAGAACCCAGACATGTTCACCTAGTTGCTGCAAAACATGTGATGAGGTACCTTAAGGGTACATTAGATTGTGGTCTCAGTTATGATGGAGATCATGATTTCACACTGAGTGGGTACACTAATTCACATTGGGCTGGAAGTGTCTTTGAGAGGAAGAGCACTTCAGGATGTTGTTTCGAATTGGGATCAACCATGATCTCATGGCAGATTAGGAAGCAATCAAGCATTTCTCTCAGTACAACAGAAGTAGAATACATTGTTTTGTGTTCTACCAGTTGTGAAGCCATATGGCTTCGTAAGTTGTTGACTGGTCTATTCGACCTAGAGATGGAAGAAACCATGATCCCATGTGACAAACAGAGTTGCATAAAGATGACAAAGAATCTTGTATTTCATGGCAAGTTGAAACACATAGATATCCGATACCATTACATCTATGACATGGTGTAGAGAGGAGCCATAAAGCTCCAATTTGTTAGAATAGATGAACATGTTGCCTATGTGTTGACCAAGCCTCTATCTCGTGTAAAGTTTGAGCACTTTTGATATAAGCTCGGTATAGTTCGAAAGGACCTCCCTCGATAGGGGAGTAGTGTTGTGTTGATATGCCAGCCTAGTGTTGTGCTTCCATCTTAATTGTTGTGTTGAGATTTCAGCCTAGTGTTGTATTGCCAATTTAATTGTTGTGTTGAGATGCCAACCTAGTGTTGTGCTGCCAGCTTAATTGTTATGTTGATATGCCAACCTAGTGTTGTGCCTCCAACTTAATTGCTATGTTGATATTCCAACTTAATTTGTGTTGTGACTCCATCTTAACTGTTGCGTTGAAATTCCAGCTTAATTGTTGTGTTGTGATTCCATCTTAATTGTTGTGTTGTGATTCCATCTTAATTGTTGTGTTGTGATTCTAGCTTAATTGTTGTGTTGAGATTCCATCTCAATTGTTGTGATGTGTCAGCCTCGTATTGTGATGATGTGCCAGCCTCGTGTTGTGATGATGTGCCAGCCTCGTGCTATGATGACGTGCCAACCTCATGCTGTGATGATGTGGAAAACCTCGTGTTGTGATGATGATGTATTAGTTTTATACTAATCCATATTGATGTAGATGATGATTTCATTCCATTGTGAATGACGATGTTGCTGATGAGAAAAACTTCCAATGATTTATAGATATTCCAGTCAGTTTTCCAAGATGTTGTTGATGATGTTGTCCTCTCTCTCGCCTGATGTTGTTGTAAGAATACCCTTCTTGTTAAGGGGGAGTGTTGAAATAATATAATTGCAAAGAGTATTCTAATTATCATTGATGTATTATTCATTAGATCAATCCCTTTTTGCGAATTGATCATGTCGGGTATTGTAAATGACCAAATCCCCTTTTGCAGATTGGTCAACCCTTAATTGTAATAGGAAAAATGAGAAGTCGGCCCCCAGATTAATTAAAGGTGGTTATAACCACCCAGATTGAGAAGTCGGCCCTGCTAGTGAAAAGACACCTCACTCCAGTGCCTCCCAGATTGTATAAATAAAGAGACTAGTGCCTCATTTGGACACACACTCACTTGTTCATCAGAGCACAAGTTCAGAGCTACAGTTGGAGAGGAAAGAAGAGAGAGAGAGTTGCATTCTTGGGAGAGGACTTTCTTTATTTGTTTGAGTTATCTCTTGGCATTGTATTGGCTATCTATATTAAGAAAGTTTTGTTGGGTTTTCTCCCCCATGAGGGTTTCCCATGATAAATGATGTGTCTCTTGCGATTGTGTATTTCTCAGTGATCCTATCTATGATATTGTTATCTAGTGAAATGAAAAAGAAACCTAATAATAGCTTAAACCTTAACAATTTGAACCCTTCGAGGAATAAAATTTAGTTGTTGTTTACAGAGAATGTCCCCTTGAGGTCAAAACCCTATTTTTGCAAAAAATCATTAAACTCAAGCATTATTCTGAAGGTTTGTCTTTTCCAATGAGTGTAAGCGTCATGGTCATCAAAGTCCAGTGGGTCTATTCCATACTCTGTCATATTTTAGGTTTAGATAATGAAAAATATGTAGTTGAGGTCATGTTGGTTTCTTGTTAACTTTTTTCCAGTCGGAGTCCAGTCAGTCAGTCTGTATCAGTTTTGATAAGTTCATAGATGATAATGTACATAAACAACTAGTGTATTTCCAATCACTAAGGCACTTCAGGTATTACACACACTTGCTAAAATTGTTCCTAGAGACAAACAAGACAAAATTCTCTAAATCTGCATTCATCTCGACGGAATGAAAAAGCATCACGATACTCACTTTTATAAATAATATCATGTCCAAAAGTTACATCTTAATCTTCAATACTATCCTGCCAAGAGTCCTAGAGGACATGAAAATCTATTTGCAGCCAAATCCAGAAAACAGAGTGGGAGATTGGGTGTTGTTCATGCATTCTATAGTAATTTGGGTATATGGCTTCCCAGAAGCAACTTACCTGCTGCTGATTTTTCTGACACCTAGATCCTTTTCCCTAGAGTTCATCAGGCAAAGAATCCACTCAGAAATAAAACATTTTCTGAAAATGCACAAGGTGTCCAACCTAAAATTTCCTTTCACAATAGGACCCTTTGTTGTGAAGACTAGATTCTGCATGCCTCAGATCCATGCCAAAATCAAGGAGTTTGGATTTGTGTAGCTACAAGGGAGAAGATATGATCCACATCAGGTCATCTATAAAAGAAGATTGATGATAAAACATAGCCCTTGTGAACATGAGTATGTTGAAGGTTTTGATAAATTGGCAAATCTAGAAACCTGTGTAGATATGGAAGTCATTTTGCATCCTGATCAGACACAACAAATAGGGCCAACCCTACAACAAACTCAAACAGAAAGAACTCCTCCAAGGATGATTATCAAAGCTTCCAAGATGAGCGTTTATAACAAAAGGAGTAGTTCATAGGCCCTCCACACCAGTGGTCAGCAAAATGTTCCCAAGAAAATGAAAATAACACAATATCCACAGATAGTAGACCTGGAGGAAGAAGAAACTAAAGAAAAAATGAGCATGGAAATGGTGGAGAGTGGGACCAAAAATGAAGAGGCTGGTACATGAAGCATGCCACAGAGTGAAGGCATTTCAAGGGCTTTCAGCAACAAGAAACATGTCTTTGATAAGACACCTGGAGAATTCTACCAATCCCAAGAAGATTTAGCAAATCCATATGATATGAAAGGGAGCTTGTCCATGAGTGAAATAAGAGATTTGATTCTCGAGGTAGAAAGGATTTCTCAGCATAAGTCTTCCCTATTCTCAGTCAGGGTTGTAGAGAAGAAGACACTCAACATAGTGATTGCAAATGATGATAACGTGTTTGAGATCAAGCTACATTATGAAAACATCAGTGCCCCAGACAAAGTGAAGTTCCACAAAAACACCAGTGACATGTTGTATTCAGACTATCTAAATCTGAGATTGAGGGTTTCAAGGTTGAAAACTCATCCACTTAAGTTGGAAGGGAAATTGAGGCAAGTAAAAGCATCCAGCAGAGCCTGGTAGAGTTAAGTCAAGAGATTAGAATCTGAAGTCCCTCAAGGGGTAAACAATTCCTTAGATGAGAAAGACAAGATGATTCAAAGAATGAAGAAGAGGCTAAATATGTCTTCCACAGAGAATCCGCAGAAAATAGAGTTGTCTGTTCTAGAATAAGAAAAAGAGACAGTTTGACAAGAAGCACTAAATCACAAAGCCAAAGTATTGCAGCTAGAGAAGGAAAAGGAGAATTGGTCACAAGGATAGGTAGAAGTATCAAACATGGCTGCACCTATACCTGGTATAACAGGAGCTGATTCAAACACTAAAGATATCCTCCAATCTATGTCCCAAGTTAGCTTAAAGGCAAGAGAAATCAAAATCCTTAAGGGAATCATAGATAAGCTGCAACAAGAAATGAAAATAAAGGATGAGAAGATGGCCCAGTTCCCAAAATAAAATCAAGATTTGTAGGAAAGAGTAAACACGTTAAAGATGAGGTTGAAGGGTAAAGCACCTGTGCAGGGAGCTAAACACATAATCTGGGATTCTATTGTTGTTGAAGATGCTAAGTTCAGGGTGTACCTAAATTTCATAAATGAAAAAGATAGAATGACTATCACTTCTCGAAGCAAGTGTACTGTTGTGAATGAGACACTGGCAAAAAACCCCTTAGAGTGGGCCCAAAACACTATAAATTTGCTAAATTTCATTCCCACTGCTGAAATTCAGACCATTGGGGTCAAAGATAGGACTACACTGATAATTTGGGCTGGGAGGATCATTTCTAAGAACAACTTGCTCAGGTCAGTTCAAACCAAATCCGTACAGATAGAGAAGAGTATACATGAATTCAAGGATTTGTTTGAACAATTGTTTATAAAAGGCCTCCCACCATTTTGGGACAACAAAGGGAAATTATATGATCAAGATGAATACAATTATCTCCTCTCCCAGTGTGGAATGGATCATTCCAAGTTTGAAGGCCTGGAGGAAAACCTAAAAGGACCAAATCTGGTAGAGTTTTTGACCACAGATTTTGAGATCTTAAATCAGTTCAAGACTACAAAGACCGGAATTCCAACTATGACTTATGCTACTTGCATCGACCTAGATATTATGATGAAGTAAATGATGGATTACTATATTCTTTTTGACTTATAATGGAAAGAGATCGTTCGGCTAGGCAAGACAAAATGCAATTTTCTAGGAACCAACAAATAGCCTCCAAGTGTCACCAGATTGGCGAGTTCGATAGAAGATCAAAGCAAGACAGATGGAAAAAACAAAAGGCGAGCACTCAAATAAATCAACCGTTAGTTTATGAAATATTTTTGTTTAATCATTGTAAATCGGTTCACATACCGAGACTGTCAGTTGAAATTATCTTAGTTTGTTTTAGAAGCTGAAACGTTTCAGTTCAGCCATTGTAATCAAATTGTATAAGTACGAGAAATTTTGAATGAATTAATGTTGTCAAATGTGCAAGGGAACCTTTTTGTTGTTCCTAAACTCAATTGTAATTTTCTAGAGCTGAATTGAATACATATGCATAAGCTTATGAAGTCTCTATGAAAAGATTCTAATGGTGGTGATATGAGTTTGTTCTCCTTTCATTGTATGTATTTCCTGTGCTCTTTAATTCCATTTTTATTTTCTTTTGTTTAAATTGGAGAGTTAAAGGCCCATAATTCATCTTGTGATGCTCTCGACTTAAGCAATTTAAACTGTGTAATTTTCTTCCTAGTTAATTTAGAATCCATTTCAATAATGCTCTAATGTAGTTATTTGTTTTCTCCTTCGTCCTACACTCTGCTTTCAATCAATTTATAACTCATATTCATTGCATCATTTAGCCTTTACCCTCTAGAGATTTTTACCGTCTAGTTAATGTTTTCATTCACTTTCAGAATTTCGACTCCATATCCCTAAGTGTCCCTCCCTTTCCTTGCCATCAACTTTATAAAAAACCCCAAAACAAAACCAAATCTAGCCATTGGTTACCAAAGAAACATCAAGTGACAAGAGAGATCCCTCTCTGAGATGAGTCGTCTAGTGCCCAGATCTAAAGTTAGTTGAAATAGTTACCTCTGTTGTTTGTCTATCATCCGATTTTTTTTTACAGAGTGCTAACATTCTGGAGTTGTTGTCAGGGAATGAAATTAAAACCTTCCCTGGGAGAAAAACGACTTAAATAATCAGTTTTAATCCCTGAGGGTGACAGTGGATCAAATACCTTATTGGCTGAGATTATTTTTACCCTGGCGACAATGTTACCAAAATACCAGTTGCACCAAAAAGTGTGAGCTAGAAATCCTGGCTCCCAAGAGAATTCACATTAGGAGCAACCCAGACCCAGAAGATTCAATCCATGTGTCTGATCTTGAAAATATTGTACATAAAAGAAAATAAAAGCAAGTAAGCCCAGTGTTGCATTTAGAATGATATCTATCCTTACCCAAGGATGGAGTGACAAGCATTGAAGATCTTGAGTTTGGTGTAAAATTTGAACAAACTCTGTTCAGAACTAAATTTGAATCTTGTCTGAGCGAGGTCATCTTTAACGAAAAGAGATTTCAAGATTTGATTTTAGCTACATATTCAAAGCCTATAGTGATTCACACTCAGAACCAACAACCACTTCGACCCCTCATAGCAGCCATGGCAGCTAGATTTTCTCCTCTTGTGCTTCTTGCTCAGTTAGATTATCTACCTCGAGAGTATAATCTAAGGATCAAATTGTATGATGCGGAACACAATGTTTCAGCCTAGAAACATTTAGATTGGTTCAATGATTTTATAGAATTGGAAGAAGTAGACTTTGAGGATGCTAAAATGAGGTTGTTTGCACAAAGTCTTGCAGGAGAAGTGAGGAAGTGGTTCAGAGCCCTTCCAATAGCTAGTATCGTAGATTTTGAGGCCTTTGAAACCAGTTTCCTTGCAAAATGGGGCGACACGAAAAATTCCCTCCAGTTGTTAACTCAGTATAACAACATGAAGAGATCCCTTGATGAAACAATGAAAGAGTTTTCAGCGATATTTGTAAAGGTCTATAATTTGATTACTGTTGAGGTAACCCCCCCCGCCTAAAGATGCTCAACTCAAATATGTTGATTCTTTTGAAAGTGTTTTTTATTTTTTATTAAGGGAATGAAGATATTCTACATTAACTAATATGATGAGTGATTCCATAGAGGTCAAAGTGAATCTAATGGCTTCCAGAAAAATCAAAGTTGACTCTGGAAGGGACATGAACAAAGCTCAAGATAAGGCACAACCTTCAACTTCACAAACATAAGAAGAAAGGTTTGAAATGATGATGAGAACCATGGAGAGAATGATGGAGAGAATGGCTTTAGATAATAGGACTAACCCTAGAGAACAGGGTGAATGTCCACCTAGAAATCAGAGGAGACCAACAATCCTAGAAATCAGACAAAGAGAACAAAGAAATCAGGGGAATTAGTCAAATCAGGGAGATCTGAGAAATCAGGAAAATCAGGGAAATGAGGCGAATCAGGAAAATCAGGGAAATCAAGGGAATCAGGGGGATCAACAAGTAAGGCCTCCCTTCCAAAATAATTATGTAAATGAAAATTATGGTGTAAATTTTGAAGACAACATGAACTGTTGTGATGATAAAGAAACATAGGTGTTTTTGACTAAAGAAGAACATGACCAATTCATGGATTCAAATGAGATCTTCATGCAAGATGAGGAGGAGAGGTTATCGGTGGAAAGGGAATATTACCAAAAAGGATTGCAGGATGACATCATGCAATTCCAGAGACAATACAATCTTCGAAATCAGAGAGTACCTGAAAACCCCCCAAAGGGAAATCCTTCAAAAGGAAATCCTCCAAAAGGAAACCCTGCCAAAGAAGATCAGAGTAACATACCCTCTTCAAGTCATCCTAAAATAGATTCTGCTGCAAAAGGTACTACGGGAAAAGGAAAGCATAAAGAAGAGCCCCAAAAGAAAATATTAGAGGCAAGGAAAGAAACAGTCACCAAAGAGGTAGAGAAAATCTCATCTTCCTTTAATTTTGAAAGTGATATGGATAAGATTTAATTTCTCCACCATTCAATGAATTGATCAAGAACATCGAATATAGAAATCATATCATCAAGATGCTTAAGACAAAGCATACTTATGATACTCTGAACGTACAAGATAATCACCCTGCCATCTTATTTGGGCCACGAGTAGAACAAAATAGTGATAATGAAGAAGTTCCCCTTTTCTATGTCAGCCTGAAAATACATGATATGACTCTGCAGAATGCCATGTTGGATTTAGGAGCATCTCATAACCTAATGCCTAAGGTGGTCATGGACCAACTAGACCTGGAAATCACAAGGCCTTGCAAAGACCTGTTCTCTTTTGATTCTAGGAAGGTGAAGTGCCTAGGTCTTATAAAAGATCTAGTGGTATCTTTGACATAGATCCCAACAAAGAACATGGCTATGGATGTAGTGGTTTCTGATATTCCTCCCAATTTTGGCATGGTGTTATCAAGGTATTGTGCTACAAAATTAAAGGGAACTCTCCAGATGGACATGTCATATGCCACCATCCTTGTCTTTGGTCAAGACAAAAAGTTGTATAGAGAGGTTTTGCTCAAATACATGGTAAAAAACAAGCCACAAACGAGTAATCATCCCATCAACTCTGTGGAAACTGAGTTGGGATCTTCCATTTTCTTCAATGACCTGTGTTTTGAAGAAAAAGATTCAGAAATTGATATGGCTGATAAAGAGAGATCTGATTAGAAGATTGAGGAGTTTTCAGAGCAGTAGGATAACACAGAAAATCAGACATGGAAGACGAGTTTCGATCGAGCTTCCCACAGAGAGGGAGTAGGGGCTGACATATGGATCAATCACCCCAAAGGAGATTCAAAATTGTGTTCTTATAAACTTGTTTTTGAGTGCACGAATAACATGGCCGAATACGAAGCATTGAGATTGGGGTTGAAGGTTTTGAAAGAATTGGGTTCCAAAAGAATTTTTGTACATGGATACTCTGAGCTAATTATAAATCAAATCAAAGGAATATACCAAGCAAAGCATCCCAGACTGAGGGCTTATAGGAACCTGGTACTAGATCTCACAGAAAAATATTCAGAGTATAATCTTTCAGCAATTCCAAGAGAACATAATCATATTGTTGATGCGTTGGTTACTTCAGTAGCGGTTTTCAAATTTCAAATCTTCCCTAGCAGAAAATATGAGGTTGATGTCAAATACAGGTGAGCAGTACAAGATAATATTGAATACTGAGAGGTTTTTGAAGATGAAAAACAGATAGAAAGCTTCCTCAATATGGAGAATGAATTTGAGAATCTTAATATTGATTAAGAATACCGTGATGAAGAGGTAGATACAACTTATTTCACAAAGGATGGGTACTTTGACAATCATATTGTAGGAAGAGACATAGTCTAGATAAAGAGAAACATCATTCCCAAGGATCTGGTTCCATTGGAGAAACTCTTTGATAATAATGATGTGACTAGAAGTCCAAAAATCACAGTAAATGAAGGGGATGTAGAAGATTCAAATGTTGGGACTCGGGAGGACCCAAATATCATTAAGTTGTCTAGAACACTCATCCCTGAATTCAAGGAGAAATATATCAAATTAATGAAAGAGTTCCCTGATATTTTTGTCTGGAGCTATGATGATGTGAAATTCTATGACACTAGTATAACTCAACATGTGATCCCAATCAAAGAAGATCACAAACCTTTCAAACAAAAGTTAAGAAGGATAAACCCTTTGTTTCTACCCTTGATTGAGAAAGAGGTGAAGAAGCTATTTGAATCCAAGATCATAGTATCCCTGAGGTTTTCTAAATGGGTGTAAAATGTTAGAATATAATAGATGTGATCATTTTACCATTGACAATATCACTATTGTCACCCAACTATAGGCCAAAGACACCCTCCGAGCACCTTAACCTTGACACAGAATCACTTTGGAAGAAAACCCTAGGCTAGATAGCCAAACAAAGAGTAGTGCACCAACAAGTGCTGATCAGATAGTCCAAACCCTAGCCAAGAGATATTCCAAGCCAAAACGTAATAGGTAGTTGCACCAACTGCACCGACAACTCTCCTCCAAAACTGGTCACTGCAGTGCGCACAAGTGCTTCTCTGCAATTCTGAGACTTCCTGCAAAAATGAGAATTGGCCTCCTGTATTTATACTAATTTCTGGCTAACTGCCTGGGCCGACTTCTCATTCTGGGTATCTATCTGTTCAATATATATTAATTCTTTTGGTCGACTTCTTCTCTTAGAGGCTAATAACCTAATATAAATTATCCTCTTGAGCCAACATGTCTTCTAGGGTTATTAGCTAGCTCATTAGGGTTTCTTCTTTCTTTCCGGAGTATTCTATTCTCGCCAAGTTTACACATGGAGGTAAATACCTCCCACAACTACCATAATATCAACACTCCCTCCTAGCTAGGGAGGTATTACAGGTAATGGTCTTGAGCATGAACATACCGTTCACCCGGTAGCATCAGCATTGACTATCTCATGACTAGATCATGAGCATCATCATCACCATCAGTATTAGCAGTCGTATCATCTCTCAAAACCATACTCCATCTGATTAATTAGACATGATGCTGGATAAGTCACTCACACCACAGAGTGATACAAGAGCCATTGTTCTAACATGTACATATGTCCTAGTAGAGTAAATGTTCTGAACCATTTTTCGTCTAGGAAATATTTGTTCTTTGATCATCCATCTAGCTGATAATAATTTCCAATACTGTTGATAGTCTTCAAGGAAATCAAAATAAAATAGAATGTAACTGTGTCTATCCATAGTAGTAAATAACTACAATCCAATGGTACACTACCACACCAAGTAACACACAAGTAGTTGATCAACAACGTATAGTCACGAACAATGGAACACATCCACCACAATAGTATACATCTACTGTCATACAGTCTTCATAACAATCATCTAATATCAACCTGCATAGGAATAATGTTATTATATAAACTGAATCATATGGGCCATTCTTCCACTCACATCTGTGAGATCTTGGAAGACAATCTTCCCTCAAATGGTAAGACATCAATGATGAGCTATCTGGACTATTCTTCTCAAGCAAGGAAGAATAATTTTCCTCATTTTTGAGCATGGACCATTCCCCACCCTAGGCCATTCCTCCAACACTAAACAAAGTGTGAACTAGAGAGAATGAATCCACCCTAAGGAATTCCTGTCCCTGATTGTTGAGCCTGGACCATTCCCCACCTTGGGCCATTCCTACGACACTAAACAAAGTGCAACCTAGAGAGAATGAATACACCCTAAGGAATGACTGTCCGAACCATTTCCCCTGTTAACCACAAGAGGAAAAGGTTGTCCTGTACCAACCTCCAAAACAAACCATTCCTAATATTAACCACAATGAGAAATCGTTGTTCGGCGAGGTGGGCCAGTCTTCTTGAGTAACCCTCAAGAAGAGAGACTGCCCTATACCACTCCCCATGTTAACCACCATGGGAATTCATTTTTTATGGTACATTAACAATCTGGACCATTTTTTGAACTATCAGAAATCTCAGTCCACTTTCCGAACTGGAAAGGAAACTGCTCATCCTGGACCATTTTTTTAACTGAAAAATGATTGTCCATAAGTCAATACATATCAGTTCTCCCTCCCAACCTAGGAGTCATCTCTTCCTTTTTCAATAAGGAAGTCACTTACACGAGCTCTAGCTTGACTACACAAATTCTTTCATCTTGGACAAAAGCTTTACCAAAATGTTTGTTTATCTGCTCATCTGTGGGGATATGTATTGGACAACAACTTTCTCCTTTGTGGACTTCATCATGGATAATGTAATGCTTTATTTCAAATGTACTTTGGTCTGGAACACTAGTCTTCTCTGAAGGCTTCATGTAGCTCTGATCAATAAAGTATATCATTGTTTGAAAACTGGAACATATCCATGTGGCACTTCTTTTGTCATCATGAGATCTGATCTTCTCAGTAATCATCTTGATATAATATCTTTGTTATAGAAAATATTCACCACACTTCTATTGTGCACTGGAGGTTCTACACCAAGTTATCTTCTTCCATCTGCATACAAGGGTCTCTTTCTGGTATGCCTCAAAGTCTTGAGGTTGCTCTTCATACGCTCTTTGTTCAATTTGTTAGGAGAACAATATTTGCATTTATCTGGTGTAAAACTTCAAACCATGGATATTGCGGATGATACAATGACTCGTGCAGAGATATATCTGGTTTACTGGAACAGGTTATCATCATAGTCTTCTCCCTCCATTTGGGATAACCTCTAGTTCCGGATCTTGCAATTCTTACATATATACATTGTTCTTCATCACAACATTTAGTTCCTATGCTTGATTTCTTTTAGTGAGTTCATATCAGGCTGGTAATCTTGTGATTCTTAATGACTGGTTGTTCTGGCTTTTCTTTCTTTCTTGGAATCTTCATGTTCTTCTTCATGTTTCTCTTTAGCTCTTGGATCCATGGAGTTTCTTATAGATTCCATGGCCTAAATATTCCACTTCTTCCTTTCGGATGTGGATGGACAACCAGGGATACTTTAAGGTTTCTCTTCGAAGAAGACTTCTTCTGAAGTTGAACTGGACATGTATTGTCTTTCATGCCTGCTACCGTGGATTATAGGATTAGTTCCCTCCTAATCCTTGCTTCATGTATGAGTGCATATAATTGGCTCCCTCCATCTAACAGAGTCCATTCTTCCGTCTGCATCCTTATTGTCTACTACAATATATAATTGGCTCTCTTTGTCTGACAAAGTCCATGCTTTCTTCTTGTTGTCTTCTACAAAAATGTCATAAGTCTTTCTCCAATTTCCTCTTGATTGTTGACTTCTTTATGTCTTTGCTTCTTCTAAGTCTCTTCATGATGGATTCGACTTATCTTGCAATATCTTTCACATGATTTTTTTGACGTATTTAATCCTTTCATGTGTATTATCTAATGACATCCATCCTTATCTTGTTGTAATTTCATAGGTATCGTTATTCTTGGAACACATTATCTTCCAAGAGATAGATATACAAGATATGTACAAAGACGATGCAAACAATATATGTACAAGAAATAAGAAGAGTATTGTTACCTTTATAAGAAGAAGTCTCTTTCATCTTGCTTAGTCTTCTTTGTAGGTTCCTTTTCTTTGACAATTGATGCTTCATGTTTCTCCTTTGCATTGATCCTTGATTCTTCTTGAGCACAACAAGTCCAATTTCTTCAAATGTCGGATACTCCTTTCTTGTGCTCATGCTTGCAGCAAATGCATCCCACGTCTTGGGAAGACCATTGAGTACTATGTTTACCAACTCCTTCTCTAATATGATCTCTTCAATAGCTTGTAGTTGATCTCTTAACTGAGATATTCTCACAAAGTATGATGTTATGTTGTCGTCATCATTCATCTTCATGTCACAGAGTTCATTCTTCAGACTTATTACTTGTCCAATGTTTCTCACTGAGAAGAGGTTTGTTAGGGCATCATACATGTTATTTGATGAGTTAATATGGGAGATGTAGGGTATCAAGTGGTATTTTATAGAGTCCACTATGATACTCATGGAATTGATGTCACCGTCTTTGAACTTCTCCATAGCTGCAACATTATGTGGTTCCTTCTCTTTTCCTTCTTCAAACTCTGGTTTCACGATCTTTCCTTTAATGATATACAACACTTTATTCTTGGCAAGGATGAGGTCCATCCTTGCCTTCCACACTCTGAAGTTAGAAGCTCCATATAACTTGTTCTCTGAATTCATAGAATAAGTCATGGATGCTTTGACTTGATCAAACCCTAGATTTGACCAAAAATCAAACTTCATGTCTTGGTTTGCTGAGAGTACCAGAAGATGCGCTAGGCTAGGGCATACTAATCTATCCAGATATTAGGTCAATTCCTTCACTTAAGGTGCCACAACGAGAGGATTAGGGTTTCTGCAACTGCACCTGCTAGTAACCCTAGCTGCAGTGCTATGGTGACTGCTCCTGCTAGAAACCCTAGCGACAGTTCTTCAACGAGCTTAATATCCTTATGACTATGTTTGCTTATAGCAGTTAGACTGAATGAAGGAGGTGTGGGCCCATAACCTATTAGAATATAATGGATGTGTTCATTTTACCATTGACAATATCACTATTGTCACCCAACCATAGGCTGAAGCCACCCTCCGAGCACCTTAACCTTGACAGAGAATAAATCCGGAAGCAAACCCTAGGCTAGATAGCCAAACAAAGGGTAGCGCACCAACAAGAGTTGACCAGATAGTCCAAACCCTAGCCAAGAGATAGTCCAAGACAAAATGTAACTGCTAACTACAACAGTTGCACCGACAACTCTCCTCCAAACCTATGCACAAATCTGGGCACTGCAGTGCATACAAGTGTTGCTCTACAATTCTGAGATTGCCTGCCATAATGAGAACTTCCCCTCTATATTTATACTAATTTCTGGCTAATTGTCTTGGATGACTTCTCATTCTAGGTATCTGTCTATTAAGTATATATTAATTCGTCTGGTCGACTTCTTCTCTTCGAGGCTAATAACCTAATATAAATTATCCTATTGAACCGACATGTCTTCAAGGGTTATTAGACAACTAATTAGGGTTTATTCTTGCTTTCCATAGTATTCTATTATCGCCAGGTTTACATGTGGAGGTAAATACCTCCCGTAGCTACCATAATATCAACATAAAATATGGTGTCATTCAGAAAAAAAGTGGAGAAATCAGGTTGTGTGTGGATTTTAGAAATCTGAATAGATTATCCCTAAAGGACCACTACCCACTACCTAAGATGGATCACATTTTACATAAAGTGGTAGGTTCTCAGAAAAGGTCAATGTTAGATGGCTTCTCTGGATATAATCATATTATGGTGCACCTTGAAGATCAAGAGAAGACAACCTTCACAACTCCATGGGGAAGATTCATGTATGTCAAGATGCCATTTGGGCTCGTGAATGTAGGGGCAACATTTCAAAGAGATATGGACATAGCTTTTTATGATGAAAAATACAAATTCATTGTTATCTACCTAGATGATATCACTATGTATTCTGGTTCAGATAAAGAACACCTCAAGCATCTAAGAAGGGCATTTCAGAAGTGTAGAAAGTTTGGAATCTCGTTGAACCCTAAGAAGTCAAATTTTGCCATGGAAGAAGGAACATTGTTGGGTCACATTATTTACAAAGAGGGGATAAAGGTAGATCCCAACAGATTTAAGAGGATATTAAAAATTGGCATACCCAGAAGTAAAAAGGAGGTACAATCTTTCCTGGGAAAAGTGAACTTTCTGAGAAGGTTTATCCTTAACATGGCTGAAATCATAAAGTATATTACCAACATTCTCAAGAAAGGAAATGAAATAAAGTGGACCCATGATGCCACAAAATCCTTTGAAGACATCAAAGTGGAATTAACCAAGGCTCCAGTATTGGCCAGCCCAAAATTTGAAAAAGACTTCATATTGTTCTCCTTTGCCTCAGAGCACACAATTGTTGGTGTTTTACTATAGAAAGATGAGAAGAATTTTGAGAATACCATAGCATATTACAGTGAGATATTGATGGATGCCCCTTTGAAATATGATATCATGGAGAAGCAAGCATATGCAATAGTCAAGGCCTTGAAAGAATTCATAGTTTACATCTTGCATTCCCATAATACTGCTTATGTGCCCATTAGCTCTGTAAAAGACATCTTGACCCAACCTGATCTTGAAGGAAAGAGGGGTAAATGGATAGCAGTGCTATTAGAATATAACCTTGAGATCAAACCCACCAAGTTGATCAAGGGACAGGGGCTTGCGAAGTTGATGGCACATACCAATTGTGAACTCCTAGGAATAAATTTCATTGTAGACCCGTCAGAGGGCGCAGAAGAAGAGAAAAATCCTCAAATATACCAGAAATTTATTGACTCCACATGGTATGCCGATATCATCTATGTGTTGAAAAATTTGCAGGCTCCTCTTGAATTTAGTAAAACAAAGGCCAGATTCTTGAAACTGAAGGTAGGGAAGTTTTGTATAGTAAATCAATATCTATATTGGAAGGATCTAGGGGGAATTTTATTGAGATGTTTGCTAGTAAAAGAAGTGGAAAGGACCATCATAGAGTTCCATAAGGGAGACTGTGGGGGTCACCATTATTGTAAAACCACTGTGCATAAGATTTTAAGAGTTGGGTTCTATTGACCTAGAATTTTTCCCGATGTCTATAAAGAGGTTTCAAAATTCCATTAATATCAAATTTTTGATGGGAAGGGAAAATTGTATCATCTACCTTTGAAACCCATCCTGTGGAATCTCATTTTAGATAGTGGGGCCTTAATTTTATAAGGGGAATATATCCACAGTCCTCATCACAACTCAAGTGGATTCTGAAAGCAACGTATTATTTCAATAAATGGATTGAGGCAGTTTCTACCAGGTAGGCAACATATGCTATTATCATCCATTTTTTAGAAGACAATATTTTTTCCAAGTTCAGATGCCCAATCAATATCATAAAAGACAATGCAACAAATTTCAAGTCCAAGAAAATAGAGAAATTTTGCAGTGATTACAATATCACCCTTGGCCATTCGACATCTTACTACCCCCAAGGAAATGGATTGGATGAGTACTCAAATAAAATCTTAGTCAGAATCATCAAGAAACCGTGGCAAGAAAATAAAAAGGCTTGGCAAAAAAATCTCATCCATGCACTATGGGCTGAGAGAATCACCCCAAAGAGATCTATAGCCACATCCCCTTTCCAGATCGTTTATGGTACAAAGGAAATCTTTCCTACTACATTGGGGTTTCCAGTGATGAGGCTGTTAAAGGAGCGGGATGCAGAAATATATGCCACTCGAAGAAGAAAGGATGAATTAATAAGTGTCCAACAGACCCAGGGAAAGTCTTTCAATAATGCTCAGCTACACCAAGACAATATAAAAGAGGCTTTCGAGAGGCATGCCAAGGTGGATGACTTGAAACTGGGAGGCTTAGTAGTAAGACGGGATGCCAGAAATGAAGATAAGGGAAAGCATGGGAAGTTTGACCATCTATGGTTGGGATCGTTCAAGATTGTAGCATACCATGGAAATAATGCCTACATACTATAGGAGAGTAATGGAGACGTTGTTGGAGGAGGGCCTGTGAATGGCGGGTTCCTCAAACATTATATCATTTAAAAAATCATCACCCCTTCCATTCATTGTAAATAATCATTTACGCGTCCATGAAAAGGTTGGTATAAAAGAAGCATAGCTAAAGCCCGAGGTGAAGGCCCTGAGCTATGCTGGGTTGGTTTTGAGTTTTTTGAATAAAGGTTGGTAGATTCAGATTGTAGGAATAAATCACAACCCAGTCGGTAGGCACTTAGTATACCATTCTTTGCTACCTCGCAGGGAGGATAACATCCCCACTTGGAGCCTATGTTATCACCATAACAATTTTTTATGGAATCCAAGTCTCAGGATTTAGCGAGAGGCCAAACCGGTGTAGAGATGTGATATCTTGGACGATAGAGCCAGACCTAACAAAAAAGAGCTAAATATAGTAGAGGTGTGGGGTTAACGGGATGCGACAGATTGTGGATCTCAGGAACCAAAAATTGACGGTTGACAGTTGTATCGGGTGGATAACTAGTGCGAATTTTAATTGTTTGAAAGCAGGACGATGAAGATATTGTGGTTTTTCCTTAAGACCACGCATTTCCACCAGATGCATATCGGGGCGAAAAGCAGGCTACCCCAAATTGCTTTGCCTCACCCCCGATATCGGGAAGAGTATATAACAAGTGGACCCTCTCCATTATTTTACGATATTTCAAATCATTTGAACATTTTAAATTGACACAAATGCTCCATTCGAACTAAGGCTCAATAGTGCACCAGACTCGTGCATCCTCCACTCATTCGCAGGTATTTTTTATTATTGCAATGGGCCCTGTAATTATTTCCATAATAGAACAAGATCCAACCTTAAAGAAGAATCCCTAATTGACAGAGACTCTGATATATTTGACAGAGAAATAACTATCTCACCCGTCTCTAGGGATGATTTTAAGGATGGAAATTTATTTTTAAATGTAGAAACCTTGGGGAATCATAATAATCCTTCATATGGCAACTATAATTGTTTGGCAATATTTTTGTAAAAAAATTCTAATTTCTAAGGATTTTATATAGTTTGTATAAAAGTTTGGCGATTTTTAAGGTAAAATAATTTTATCTTATAGAATTTGGGTGAATCGTTTTTAGAATAGCGAATCTGTTTTTTGGAAAAACCAGGGAAAATTAGCCCATGAGCCACATTTAGCCCCTAAAATCATCCCTTCTCGTCTCTGTGTCTAGATCCAATTTGTCAGATAATGTAGGGAAATAAAAACATTTCCTCGAAGTGGTCCAAGCCTCCATAGTCCCTTATGTCGTCGAATTCATGTTTCCCTTCCCAGAATTCATAAGCTGGTGTGCAGAACAATACTCACAGGAAGAGAAGGTCGGTTTAAATAAGTTAGATTTAGAGGTATTGTGAAAAGTAGATAATACGTTAGTTCGATATGCCCTCGACATACCAGAGTCTCCCTCTGTAGCATATGAACCCTTCAAGGAAGAAAAGTTAGTTGCAGTTTACAGAGAATGTCCCCCCGAGGTCAAAACCCTATTTTTGTAGACAATCATAAAACCCGAGCATTATTCTGAAGGTCTGTCTTTTCCAATGAGTGTAAGCATCATGGTTATCTATGTCGAGTGGTTATGTTCCATACTTTGTCATATTTTAGGTTTTGATAATGACAAATATGTAGTTGAGGTCATGTTGGGTTTTTTGTTAACGTTTTTCTAGTCAGAGTCCAGTCAGTCAGTCAATATCATCTTTGATAAGTTCATAGTTGATAATGTACAGAAACAGACAGTGGATTTTCAATCACTAAGGCACTTCAGGTATTACACACAGTTGCTAAAATTGTTCCTAGAGAAAAACAAGATAGAATTCCCTGAAGCTGCATTCATCTTGATTGAAGCTACATTCATCTCAACTGAATGCAAAAGGATCACGATGATCATTTTTATAAATAAGATCATGTCCAAAGTTTACATCTTAATCTTCAATACTAGCCTGTCAAGAGTCCTAAAGGACATGAAAATCTATTTGCAACCAAATCTAGAAAACATAGTGGGAGATTGGGTGTTGTTCATGCATTCTACAGTAATTTGGGTATATGGTTTCCCAAAAGCACCTTACCTACTGCCAATTTCTTTGACACCGAGATTCTTTTCCCTAGAGTTCATCAGGCAAAGAATCACATAAGAAACATAACATTTTCTGAAAATACACAAAGCGTCCAACCTAAAATTTCCTTTCATAATAGGACCCTTTGTTGTGAAGACTAGATCCTGCTTGCCCCAGATCCAGGCCAAAATCAAGGAGTTTGGATTTGTGCATCTACACGAGAGAAGATATGATCCACATGAATTCATATCTAAAATAAGATTGATGAGAAAATCGAGCCCTTATGAACATGAGTATGTTGAAGGTTTTGATAAATTGGCAAATATGGAAACTTATGCAGATATGGAAGTCATTTTTCAACCTGATCAAACACAACAAATAGGTTCAACCGTATAGCAGACTCAGACATAGAGAACGCCTCCAAGGATGATTATCAAAGCTCCCAAGATGAGCATTTATAACAAAAGTAGTAGTTCAGAGGCCTTGGGCACGATTGGTCAACAAAATGTTCCCAAGAAAATGAAAATCACAGAATCCCCACAGATAGTATACCTAGAGGAAGAATAGCCTAAAGAGAAAATGAGCATGTAAATGGTGGAGAGTGGGACCAAAAATCAAGAGGTTGGTATAGGAATCATGCCATAGATTGAAGGCATTTCAAGGGCTTTCAACAACAAGAAACATGTCTTTGATAAAACACTTGGAGCAGTATACCAATCTAAAGAAGATTTAGAAAATCAATATGCTATGAAAGGGAGCTTGGCCATGAGTGAAATAAGAGATTTGATACCCGAGGTAGAAATTATTTCTCAGCATAAGTCTTCCAAGTTCTCAGTCAGGGATGTAGAGAATAAGACACTCAACATAGTGATTGCAGATGATGATAAAGTGTCTGATATCAAGCTACATTATGAAAACATCAGTGCCCCAGACAAAGTGAAGTTCCATAGAAACACTAGTGACATGTTGCATTCAGATTATCTGAGCTTGATTTTGAGGGTTTCAAGGCTGAAAACTCATGCACTTAATTTGGAAGGACAATTGAGGAAAGAAAAAGCATCCAACAGATCTCGGTAGACTCAAGTCAAGAGATTAGAATCTGAAGGCCCTCAAGGGGTAAAAGATTCCTTAGATCAGAAAGACAATATGATTCAAAGCATGAATAAGAGGCTAAAGATGTCTTCCACAGAGAATCCACAGACAACAAAGCTGACTATTCTAGAATAAGAAAAAGAGGCATTTCGATAGGAATCATTAAATTACAAAGCCAAAGTATTGCAGTCGGATGAGGAAAAGGAGAATTGGTCACAAGGACAGGTAGAAGTATCAAACATGGATTCAATTGTACCTGGTATAGAAAGAGCCAATTCAAACACTAAAGATATTGTCCAATATATGTCCCAAGTTAGCTTGAAGGTAGCAGAAATCAAAATCCTTAAGGGAGTCATAGATAAGATGCAACAAGAAATGATAATAAAGGATGAGACGATGTCCAGGTTTCAAAAAGAAAATCAAGATTTGAAGGAAAGAGTAAACAAGTTAAATACAAGGTTGAAGAGTAAAGAACTTTTGCAGGGACCTAAACACATAATCTGGGATTCTATTGTTGTTGAAGCTTCTAAGTTCAAGGTGTACCTAAATTTCATAAATGACAAAGATAGCATGGCTATCACTGCCCGAAGAAGGTGTACTTTTGTGAATGAGACATTGGCGAAAAATCCCTCAGAGTGGGCCCATAACACAATGAATTTGATGAATTACCTTCCCACTATTGAACTTCAGACCATTGGGGTCAAAGATAGGACTACACTGATCATTTGGGCATGGAGGATCATTGCTAAGGACAACTTGCTCAGGTCAATTCAAACCAAAGTCATACAGATAGAGCAAAGTATACAAGAATTCAAGGATTTGTTTGAAAAATTATTTATCAAAGGATTCCAAACATTTTAGGATAGCAAAGGGAAATTATACGATCAAGAGGAATAAAATTCTCTCCTCTCCCAGTGTAGAATGGATCATTCCAAGTTTGAAGGCCTGGAGGAAAACCTGAAAGGACCAAATCTAGTAGATTATTTGACCACAGATTTTGAGATCTTAAATTAGTTCAAGACTGTAAATATCAGACTGCCAACTATGAATTATGCTACTTGCATCGACCTGGAGATCCTGATAAAGGAAATCATGGATTACGATATTCCTTCTGACTTACAGTGGAAAGAGATCGTGCGGCTAGGCAAGACAAAATGCAATTTTCTAGGAACCAACAAATAGCCTCCAGGTGTCACCAGATTGGCGAGTTTGAGAGAATATCAAAGAAAGACGGATGTCGAAAACAAAAGGCGAGCAGTCAGAGAAATCAGCCTTTAGTTTATGAAATGTTTTTGTTTAATCATTGTAAATCAGTTCACATACCGAGACACTCAGTTGAAATTATTTTAGTCCATTTTAGAAGCTCAAACGTTTCAGTTCAACCATTTTAATCGAATTGTATAAGTACTAGAAATTTTGAATGAATTAATGTTGGCAGAAGTTCAAGGGAACCTTTTTGTTGTTCCTAAACTCAATTGTAATTTTCTGGAGCTGAGTTGAGTACAAATGCATAAGCTTTTGAAGTCTCTATGAAAAGATTCTAATGGTGGTGATATGAGTTTTGTCTCCTTTAATTGTATGTATTTTCTATGTTCTTTAATTCCATTTTCATTTTCTTTTGTTTAAATTGGAGAGTTAAAGGCCCATAATTCATTTTGTGATGCTCTCGGCTTAAGCAATTTAAGCTGTGTAATTTTCTTCCTAGCTAATTCATAATTCATTTTAGTAATTCTCTGATGCAATTATTTGTTTTCTCCTTCTTCCTACACTCTTCTTAATCTGAATTTTTAACTCAGATTCATTTCCTCATTTATCCTTTATCCTCTGGAGAGTTCTAGCATCCAATCATTGTTTTCATTCACTTTCATAATTTCGACTCCATATCCCTAAGTGTCCCTCCCCTTCCTTGCCAACAACTTTATAAAAACCCCCAAAACAAAACCAAATCTAGCCATTAGTTGCCAAAGAAACATCAAGTGACACGAGAGATCCCTCTCTGAGCTGAGTCAGCTAGTGCCCAACTCTAAGGTCAATTGAAACAATTACCTCTGTTGTTTTTCTGTCAGCCAGACAAAATTTACAAAGTGCTAACAATACCAATTTCAAAATTGATTTTTACATATCAACATGGCCTTTTTTTATGACCATAAAATCCCCCTTCATGCAAAATCACATCTCTTGACACAACAACGCTATTAGTTAGAGGATTATACAACCTACAAGTGTTAATTTGTTCACTATATCCAACAAAAATGCATGACTCACTTTTTGGATCTAAGTTTTGTCTCTTTTGATAATTCACATGGACATAGGATACACAACCAAAGACTTTGAAATGATTAATAGTAGGATTTTTTCATACCATGCTTCATAAGGAGGCATCATATCAAGTGCACTTATAGGACATCCATTGAGAATGTATACAAATGTAGAAACTACATCACCCCCAAAAATTTCTTAATCCCTTGGTTTGTAACACATATTATCACTTCCACCACTGTAGGATTTTTCTTTTCAACTACTATGTTTTGTTGAGGTGTGTAAGCAATGGTGAGTTGTCTTTTGATGCAATTCATATCACAATAATTTTAAAAATATTTTGAACAAAATTCTCATTCACTATCATTCCTTAAGATTTTGTTTGTGCAACCTCTTTCGTTTTCCAGACGAGATTTAAACCTCTTGAATGTATCAAAGGCTTCACCCTTGGTCCCCCAAAAATAAAACTAACTCTTTCTCATGTGTAATAATAAATAAAAGTAACAAAATATGATGATTTACCCAAACTCTTAGTCTACACATGATCACAAATGTTTGAGGGAACTAACTGAAGTGGATAATGGGTCGTCCATGCATTTCCTTTTGAAAATTGATCTCTTGCATGTCGTCCTTTAGCACATCCTTCACAAAAATACTTGTGTTCTTGAACCTTAGGCAAACCATAAACTAATTATTTTTATGTTAGAAGCTTCAAACTATGAAAATTCAAATGTCCATATGTGAGGTGCCACAACCAACATTTTTCCTCATATGTCGTATTGGCATGATGGTTGTTATGTTATCCAAAAATTAATAGGTGTTATTTGACATAGGCACAAATGTAACCACCCTATTTCCTCGATTCTTATCATAAATTGTACATTGTTGATTTTCAAAAACCACCTTATAATTTTTCTCACACAGTTGACTATCATCAATAAATTATGCTTTAATTGAGGAGTGTAATAAATGTCTTTAACACTTTTCATACCTTATTTAGTATGGACTTCCATAGCTCCTTTCACAACAAACTCAATTGTTTTGTCATCACCAAGCTTGATATTGGATTTGAAACTTTCATCCATTGTAGAAAAAGGATCCTTATTTCCTGACATGTGGTTAGAACACCCTAAATCTAAGTACCAACACTATTAAATTTGAACATTTTTGCGACGAAGTAGAGACGAATTTTCGTCGGCATAGAGTCATTTTTGTGACCAAGATAAATTTTTTTTTTTTCGGAATTCATTCGTTTGTCTAGCGACCACACATGGATCTTCGTCATTCAAGCGACCAGAAAAAGAAGCCTATTCACAATAGGGAAATGTTTGGCCAGCGATGAATTTTAGTCAGTCAAATGACTAATATTAGTCGCAAGAAATACCAAACCATCAATTAAAAAGGTCAAAAGAAAGAGGATCGGTTAGTCACTAACTGACTAACGACGAACAGGTTGGTCGCTCTAGCGAATAATAGGTTAGTCGCTAAAGTGACCAAGATGTTGATGTTTGCGACAAATTTTCTATACTAGCGACAAATAGGTTGGTCGCTCTAGCGACTAACCTGTTAGTTGCTAGAGCGACCAACCTGTTGATGTTTGCGACCAATTTTCTATACTAGAGACGAACAAATTGGTCTCTCTAACGACTAACAGGTTGGTCGCTAAAGTGACCAATATTGGGGTATTTAAAAAAAAAAAATTGCCATTCACACAGGATCTATACAAATCTGACCATTCAAACTTCCTTCATTGCACTTATCCCTAAACTTGAAAATTCGAATTCCTTTGATGATTTTCCTCTGATATCATCATGCAACTTCATTTACAATATCCTTTCTAAAGTGATTGTTGCATGTTTGAAAATTATCTTATCAAAGGTTATATCAGTGGAACAATTTGGGTTCCTTGGAGTTCGATTCATACACAAGGGAGTAGTGGACATATTACAATAGAGTCAACAAGATTCTCCTTCCTCAATGATAGAGGGATTCTTATTATTAAAGATATAAAAAATTTCTTCTACGAAAGATATGTTCTAGATGCCAAGATCACCATCAACAATGCTTTGAGAGGAATGTCCATAAAAAGTTTGGTCAATCAAATGTGTCATCACAGATGACAAAAACAAGTCATATTTCATTGTCTCAAAACAAATGCTAATAGATGAGTCCTATTGAATTTGTGATATAGAGACCACAAAATCCAAACATTGATCTAGTTCACCTATCAGGGGAAACTCTTCCCAATTGACATCTTCCAAGTTGTCAATGCATTCCTCTTTTGTGAATGGAAGCTCCTAGATAGGAATGCCCAATGCACCCATGATCCCAGGCGCTTCATCTCCTAGGGTTAGGTTTTTGGATGTCTATGATTTTTGACATTCCCATTTATTGTAAAAGGCCTTTAGAGCCTCATTATAACCATCTTCTTGTGAATGAGTGCAACCGTCACATCTCTTCTCAGAGATAAGCCACCACCATTCGAGCAAACTTGTTTTTTGTTGCTTTTTATAGTTTCAACTTATTTCCTTATTGAATAGAAAACCAGTTTTACTATATCTCTATTAGTTGGTTTTAAGCATCTTTTAATAATCTGTATTCATTTTTATTTTCTCATAAAATCCATATCAGATGCACATTTCACACATGTATTCTAATATATATATATATAGATATTTACAACTTCTTGTAGGAAGCATTGGCTTATATTGTTTGGATGCACAATTAGAATCCATGACTCTTGATGTGTGTTCTTGCATGAGTGTATATATGCAAGAAATGAATATTGTTATTTTTGGGAAACACTTGTTTCATATTGACCTTATTTTGAAGGTCGTGCCTACCTTGGAATAGTGTTATGGGTGGGTTGTAAATCACTCTTTGTAAAGAGCTAGTATAAAGTGCTCATGAGGAACAAGAGTTTTATGTATGGCCTAGTAAACAATAGGTTTTCTTTTTCCATTGAATACATTGTGAGAGAGAGAGAGTAGCATACTTATGTGTGTTCCTACAAGACTTTCCATTGGGATAATGGTGAAGCTTTCAAAAGATAAACCAATTTTAAGTCATGTTGAGGCTGTAAGAATTGTTGTCAAGATATTGTGCACTTGTTGGTGCAGTGCTTGGATGCCAATAATGAATGGTCCTCCACTGAAATAGGGGACCAATATGTATCCATGTATCTTGATAGGGTGTAAGAAATGCATGAGAATAACCTCTATGTGGAAATTTTTAGGTGTTGTTTCATGGGTGCATTGGGCATTCCCGAGAAAATAATGAGTTGAAAAACTCAAATTTTTCAGTGAGTTTATTTTTTCTGGAAAAATGAAGTTTGGCCTTGATTCATTCATTTTTTTTCAAATTTCAATGATTTGGGTCATATTGAAATTGGGCCAAAACTGAATTCCTAATAGATTTGGAGAAGAATTTATTTAGAAAAGGGTTGAGTTTCTCAAATTTTAAACTAATCTAGTATTCTAAACTTGTTATGGATGGACTAATAATTTTAGATTGATTCAATTGTAGATATTATATGTTAATTGTACAATCCAGTGACAAAAGATGTATTTCAATATATTTAAACTATTTTTACATTAAAAACAACAATTTCATCAATTCAAAATTTTAATTTCAACAAAAATAATCTCCAAAAAAATATAAAAAACATAAAATATTTAACTTTCTTAACACATTTCCTATATTATTATTATTTAATATTAAGATTGACTATCATATATGTAATTATATCACCTTAAAACAACACTTAACAAGATCCATACCTTTGAGTGATGGGGTGCCTCCAATGTTTCTCCTCTCCATCTCGCGATTCATCACATGACTTAATTATATTTCAGAATAGTAATTAAAGATGTAACAACCTCTACAAATTAATGTGTAAAGATGAATACCTGAATGAGATTCTCTTCGTTTCGAGAATAAATTATTCTCTACTGAACAGGACCAACCACATGAAGGTGGAAGCTCTTTTGGCCCCTCCCCCCCTCTCAGATCACTCTCATTTCCCCATACCCAATCTATCTAGATTTTACAACTATAATTAGAAATGATAGTAACATTAAATGTAAGCATAAAACATTCATCGCCATGTGCTAAAACAAAAAACATGAAAGAAAATAGCATTCATGACATTTAGGAAAACAAAATACATTACATTGGACCAAAAATATATTGGATTTATATTAATAATAAAATATCTAATCATTTGTTTTTCTTCTTCTTCTTCTTCTTGGTATCCATGAAAGCACAAATTAATTCGTCATCATCATCATTTAACTGATCCCCACAGTTATTGGGCCTTCTTGAAGTGTTGCATCATCAGTACTCAACACCTCACACCATGATGAACTTCTAGTATTTTGGCATTGAGGTTGAGGATGTGCATGGGCATCCACTGCTGCAACAACAAAAAAAATTCAAGTGATATTATTATTCATTGTTCCTAGGGAAATTTAATTAATACAGATTTAATTACAATGTTTTATACCTAGATTAGTCGGTGTAGTAGAAACATTAGCTGGTGGTCACATTGTTGTTTCTACGCTTGTTGATCTCCGCTCTCGATTGGGCGCATCTACACGCTCTTCCATATGAAATAATATAAGTATTTAGTACAGAATATACCCTAAATATTAATACTCATTGAAAAATGGAAAAACATTAAAAATGCGCGCATACCACTATGTAATGGTCCTTCGACAACAATGCTTGAATCAATATGGGGGTCGGTATGTGGTTCAACGGGTACATCAGGAGCATTGGTAGCATTGTTACTCTCCTGTGAATGTGGAAAAGAAACACATTATTTTACATTTCAAATGAATAAAAAATATATTTTACATTACAAGTAATCAATGAATAAAAACTAATTGACAAGTTTTTAATTTCATTTTATTTACCATGTTCTCCAGATAGACACATGGAGATTTCCCCAAGCTTCTTCGTCGCGCCACCATGCCATCAAAACCCTGCCTGAACCTAACCTTTAGATCTTCTGCTGTGGCTTGGTCATTGAACAAATCCCCCTTCATTGAGCAATATCAAAATCATTAGTCACTAGTTGCAATGAATTACATATTTAGTGACGATGATAAAAAAAAAAAGTAAATGTTTAGGTACTTACAACCCATGTCTTCAATCTCCTGTAACCACCTTGGCCCAGTTTATGTTGGTTGTGTTTGTCTTGTCTTTCCTTTGTTTCCTTGGAAGTGTCTTGGAGTCTACGCAATATTTTGAGATATGTTAGATATTGATTGCTTTCCTCGTAAAGTAAACAAAAGACCATCATAGTAAATTGAAAACACCCCTTACCTTCCAAGGCCAGGTGGTTTCTTCCCTTGTGCTTTCATTGCTAATTCTCTTGCATCGAGAATAATTTCTTTCCACTCCCTCTCGGGGACAACCAAAGGGCATTCGCACTTGGGGTCCTGTACTAATTTATTCCTATACACCTCTCTAACATGTTTCAAATGGTTACCGGTCCTTTTTAGGACTTCTAGCTTATTGATCGAGTCACCAAATTCGCCAACCAGTATGGAGATAAGAAGGCTTTTCAGTTTGGAATCTTATCGATTCCATCATAGTCGAATGGTCGGCCCAAAAATTTCTAATGCATAGTCATGCAAACTATTGTAGAACACATTGTTTCTTGTAAAACATCATCATCATTAGTAATTTAAATCTCACTGATATGTGATTGTTTAAACAATTATATAACAAGAATCTCTATAAAGACATAAATTAAATACCTGGTAGCTGTACTATTTTTAGAGGAACCATGTCCTGGTCGACCAAAAATGATACCGCGGTTATTCCTGTTTGGATATGTGTAGCACTAGGGTAACAATCAACGGAAGAGTGATTAGTTCCATGATCATGATAACCACCTGCATGATCTGGCGTGTGTTGTGGGGGCATGGCATCACCACTAGAAGCCATAGAATCAGTCTCAGGCGGCACACTTGGGGTGGAAAATAGCCTGGTGTCTACGTGGCCATGCGGGTTCGTTGTTGCAGTCCCACTGCTGCCACCAGGACCTTCCCCTTCCCCTCTCATCGTTCTCAAAAAATTATACAATGAGAAATATGTGTTAATTGCATATATCAAATTACAAAATTTAAAACTAAAAATTGATATTGTTAGATGACATGACTTACCACATAATTTTCTATCTTAACGCGTAATTCAACTATCCTTTTGAAATCCTTGGCAGTTTTCGACCTAGTAGTGACCAAATCTCGGAATTCCCTATTGGCCTTTCTTATGGACAATTCTATTGTCTGCAATGAGTCTATAGAATAAAATATTTCTTCGTCACTTATATATTCATCATTTTCGGTTGATGCAATGCTAGGAACGAGGCCTTTTCCCCAATTAACAACTTTTCCATGCTCAGGGCCTTTGCCCCGATCACCACTCTGGCATAATTTCAAGAAGAATGTTAGTACGTGCAAGAAATATTGAAAAAACAATATATGAACTAATGGAATATTGGCAAATATTATCAAATGAAACATTCACACATACAAATTAGCAAATATTTGGAAATGAAACATCGAACAAAAATTAGAAAATGGAACATTCAAAAATAAAATAAAATTTCGTCACAAATGAAACATTCACAAATTAAGTAATCCCTTTTTAAGTTTGGGTATAATGGGTTTTGTAAAATTTGGGGTAAAATTCGCTGCAACTTGAAGTTATTGGTATTCTATCTTGTGCGCTACTTCTTGGGAATTTCTCTAGGTTGGGGAGGTGACTCTTTGATATCTATTGGTCTATTTTGATGGTGATAAACTTGTAAACTCTTGAATTGATTATTCTATAAGAAATGTTGTTGGGTTTTCTTCCAAGCTTGGTTTTGGTTTTCCTAGGATAAATTCTTGTGTTCTTGTGTCTGCTGTTCATGGTTAATATTTATAGATCTTGTTATTTCTGTTGCATTGTAATAGTTGATATTCTCAGTGCATAGTTATTATATGATAACTGTGGCATGAAACAAAATTTTGCATTGAAATTATAAAACAATAACTATCAGATCCGAGAATCAGAGAATTCAACAAGGATGCAGTAAGGTAGTTTCCATGAGAACAAGTGATAAGTCAGCTCTATCAAATGAACATTTCCAAGCCATCTAGTGCAATATAAGGGATTTCAATGGAGGTATGTCTTTACAACATTGATTTATATTCTTCGAAAGGTGAGGAGGTCGGTAGAAGCATTGGATGTCTTGCATGTGATGTGTGTCCTTCCAAGCTAATAATGTGGAATTTCTACATTGAGATCCTCGGCTTGAACCGAATGTTGTGGTCTATCACGTTGTCTTAAATTCCCATGTTCATTGGATGTAATGGAAAGGATCATTTTGTGTGTTGTAACAAATGACGAAAAGTGGGTCGAAAGTTTTTCCAATATGATTTGAATGGGGCCAAAGGATGGCTTGAAGCCCAAACCATTAGAAAGGATGTGCATAACAGATTCAAGGGTGCAATACAAATCCCAAGCAATATGGGATAAATTCATGAAGGTCAAATATGGAAGATGGCCCATGGAGAAAGAAAATACATGTTGAAACTCAAGAGAGAGGTAGTGTCACCGTGTTATAGAGCTTTGTTGCTTCTAGTGATTATATCTACCAAACTAGGAAAAAATATTCTAACACCCCATTTTAGCTAACATAAAAACCTTTCAAATGATTTATAATACGCCCTCTAAAATGTATTGTATATGCCATTGTAGTTGTTCAAAGTTAACATAAGAGGCACATGCTTCATTCTATACATGAATTGGTGATATTTTGGTTGGGCAACTGTAGGTAAGATAAGAGAGGGATGGAATGAGGTAACCCAATATTGTAAATGTTGACTGAATTTTTTTAGGTCGTGCTATGCTTGTGTGAAGATACAAGAACACTTGATGTTAGAGGGATAAGTGTAGAGGAACACAAAATATGCCTAAAAGTAAAATATTTTAGAAACAAAATAAAATTTCGTCACAAATGAAACATTCACAAATTAAGTAATCCATTTTTAAGTTTGGGTATAATGGGTTTTGTACCGTAGAAAAAGAAGACGTTCCTGGGTTGACTCGATTCAGATTGTAATCGACCAACAACTCTTCACCTGCCGTTATTGTTTTCACCGCACATACAAATATCATATTACCTTCACGCTCCTCAAAAATTCAATTGGGTTCCTTTCTTTTCGTCCCAGGCCTTGTATTGTTTATAAGACCTGCAATATTCCCTGATACCTTTGGCCTTTCATCAATATACATAGTCTCTCCTTTATGCCTATTATTTTCTTTCAACTGTATATAATTTGCGGCGAGTGCATATCTCTGCATACTAGGCATATATTGGACCAGCCTCAACCATACTTCATAAGTGTAACATGGTCCAACATACTCAAACAATTCAACTAATCCTCCATATTTTACCTTTGTGTTGTCCATGGAGAATAAACCAAGGCCATGGATGGATGACGAAGCAATGTGATACATCCTCTCATTAACACAGAAGTCGGTGTCCAACTCAGGGAGTTCCTTGGGTACCCACTGTTTCAGTAGGTGTTTGTACCTCAAGGGAACCTCGATGTCACCTATGCTCTCATCGTCATAAGAGCATGATCCTCCTTCAACAAGAAAGAATTGCATGCACATACCAAATTTTCTTCTGACCTTTTCACCTCTAGTTGATTTTGCCTTGTAACATGTGTTGGATATGTTTTCCCTTGTCCCTCTCGAAATTTCATCACTCGAGCTGGATGATAGGTATGATAGATACATATTTGGTTGTACCTACACTCCATAGAGGGAGAAGGAAACGTTAGGCCAACTATATTGATATTATAATATAGCTAAATATAAACATTGAAAATATAACTTGACATGTAAGAATTTTGCATCTAGGGTTGGAGCCAAACCTTTGAGAAAACACAGAGTATTTATTCACTCAATATTTTGAGTAGTTCATGAGAAGGGAAAAGGAAATTCCTATTCTAAACATGGACCATTTAGCCATGTTCTCAGTATAGAATTTATCCATGGACATTAACAAGGCCTCAAACCATCACATTTATCCTATTTAATAGACTATGGTGCTTGAGTGGGATATGGGTGTCATTCACAATCCATTCAAAAATATGGGAAAGTAAAACTTGTTGGGGCCTCCACAAAACAATCCAATAGTTTCAAACAACAAATCTTAAGAGAGAAGACAATGATTCACGAAAGTCCATTACAACATAACATTTTTGTTTGTTTGAAGGATAGATTTATCAGAATCCTTCATACAAAAGCTTTCATGAGATATTGTGAGTCTCATAAACACAAAGATACATGAGAAAGGGGGCAGAGCCACAAAACACCTTCAAAAATTGTATGAATCGACTCAAGAATATATTGGCAAGGGAGTTGATCCACAAAATACTTCCAATATGTCCGAGGCATTTACAAAATACTTGTGGGAGGCATAACTTCCGCACATGATTTATGATTGAGGTAATTTTCACATCGTTGGAAAGGTCTCTCTGTGTGAACAAGTTTCAAATGTTGTAACAATAAAAAATTGCATTCAATGCCTCAAAATGGCTCTAGAAGATTCCAAACCCTAATTTTCCAAACTGGGACTTACCACTAAAATGGCCCTGCAAGTCGATTCCTCCATTTTTTTCCACCTAGAAAGTACCAAGATAGATGAAAAAATATATGATGATCCAATCTAGATACAAAACAATTATCGTTGATAGGGGCTTCAAGAAAATGCCCCTTGTGAGGGTTTAAAATGATATTTCTGGCCCTAAATTGTTAAGGGTTAGCCAATCCTTCAAAGAAAATAGCCATGGAGAGGTTAATAGAGAACTTAAAACCTTTGTTATCCTACTTTAGGAAATTATGACTCATGGAGAGAAATTAACCTAAGAACTCTCCAAATTATTGAGTGACTAGGAATTTGGTTACATTGATGCTATTGTTAGATCAGGTGGGAACATAAGAAGTTTGAAAAGGTGCTCATACACCCTTACTAACTCATGGGATTTTCCTACGGGTCTATGAGTATCCATTTTCTCCCTAGATATGGGGAAAGAAATGCACGATTGTGCATCAAGTGGGTGTTGGAGTGCAATGGATGGGCGATCATTTTGCACAATCTAGGCATATTATTAATGATAAAATTAAGAATTAATTATTGTTTTCAAGTGGATATCATCCTACCCAATTTGGAATTCAATAATTTGGTCTGTGTTGAGTTCTTTGTCCCCAAAAGATTCATCTTTTGCATTACCAATATACAAGATTTTACAATGAGAGATTCAATAATTCATCATCTCTTAATGCACTACGCAAGTGTTACACATTATTTTCATCATCCCTATGACCGTTAATGATGTAAGCCTATATGTTTCCTTCAGAGGGGTCGGTGGCCTGAGTTCCTGAAGAGAGAAGGGAGAAGAACTTTTCCTGAGAAAAGAAGTTGCATTTTCCCTTGTAAAAACCCTGTAAAAAAGGAAGTTCGCAGGTTGCTATATAGGCGGGGTGTGAGAATGCCCAATTCTCGCAAGTTTCACCATAGCTAGGATGCGAGATGTTCACAGGTTTCTCTATAGGTAGGGTGCAAGAATGCCTACACGTGGGAAAAAGAAGCGTTTTCTCGAATCTTCTAGAAAGAGAAACTTCTATGGTGAGGTGGAATCCGAATGGTTTGGATCTTACTCGCTTTCATGATTTAGTGGGATCATCATAACCTCCTCACCTTACCCTCTTCAACTTATAAAAGGAGAGGAGTTCTCATGGAGAAAGTTAGATTTGGTTGGTTTGGAATTATTAGCTTGATTGGGGTGGCTTTGAGATTTGCTTTGTCAAGATAGATTGTGAGTAGCTATCAGATCCATGGTCTCAGAATCCTTGGAGCAAGAAGTGTGTGGGGAATGAAGGACAGTTGGAAGGGACCTTACAAAATCAAGGCCATGGTTGTAATCTCTCTTTCACATTTAATATGATACAGTAATATGATTCTTTCCTATACAGCTTGTTGTGTTTTATTGTATGATTCCTTGATCACATACATAGGTTTATATTGAGTTTATGCTATTGCTATCACTTTGGTTGGTTACATCTTTTTGCAGGTCCATCATTGTATGAGCGTTGGAACAGAGCTAGGATGGCGATGGTGAGAGGAAGGAACATTTAAATGGTATGTCATCCATCCCTCTTTAATTGGTAAATTCAATATCTAAAACTTAAGGAAAGCGTCATGTTCCGGTGTGTTTTGTTCTAGATCTAGGTGGATCTAGGGAGATCAGTTACTGTCTGCACCTACCGATTAGTCCAATAACAAAATTGGCGACTCCACTGGGGAACGGATTGTTTCCTAGTTAGTCTAGTTTCCCTTTCTTTGATTGCTTGTTTTTTGGTCTCTGAGTCTGTGGGAGATCCATCTAGACTCTCTAGATCTGAAAGTTCACTCAAATTTAGTCCTTTTTCAAAATTTTGCTTGTTTACAGGCATTCTCGCACTGTACCCTTTAGTGGCCTGCGAGAAACACCTGAGTTCGCACCCTGGTGTTAGGTCCAGTGTGAACCCCTCGCAGACAACCTTTGCTCAGCCTGTGAGAATCTTTGATTCTCGCACTGTAATACACTGCCTGCCTGCGAACTTGTTTGTAAATTTTTTTGGATTGGGTTTTCTTATTTTTTGATGCCCAGTTTTTCTTTGAACAACTGGATTGAACTTTTGGACCCTATATTGATCTGCTTACAGTCTGCTTGACATCCTTTGAGTTTCTTTTAGCCACTTTTTCTTTGTTTGGTTTTGAAGGATTAGTCTCTTGCTTTGAGTGTCTTTCAATTACAAAGCGTGTGTTTTCTTTAGAATTGTTTGGGGAAAGATCAGATTTCTTCTGGATAGTTCGCTTTAAAAGAAAACTTTTATTTTGGGTTTCTTTGTTTTAAGAAAGTTCATTATTTCTTTTAGTGAAATTTTTGAAACAAAAAGATTTAATTTCTTGCTTTATATTAGATTGGGGGCATCCTTGCATTTGAAGTAGCGAAATTGCATGATTCTTGGCATTTTTTGATCTTAAATTATGAAAAAATTTCCCCCTCATGGCCGGCGGGGGGCATGAATCGTGCATTGGTGTTCAATACATTTTTCTCATTTATTGAGAATCTTGATATTGATGAGTTTAATATATTTTGGAACATCGTGCATAAAGGAATGATAAACATTTTCTCCTTCTTGTAGCATAGCTTTCATCGAAATGAAAAGATTGCATCTTCATCTCTTTGCATAAATTTCGAGTCGGTCGAAACGCCATATTGTCCACGCCATTTTCCTTTTGAGTAACAACAACCATAAAATAAAGCGCTTATAAAAATTGATTAGACATTTTTATATTTTCTGGTAGCAAACCTACATTAGATTAGTTGTAGGGCTTTGGAATAGGTGTGAAAGAT
>ML789964.1:74952-88851 GCA_009831015.1 Picea engelmannii
TCCTCTTTAATATGATAACACATCTTTGTTAATTCTATAAGTTGTCATCTCTAACTCGTAATACATGAACTTATAAACCATAAACCTTATAACCATTGTAACCCTTAAACTTTACTAAACCTAACATTGATCCCTTCCAAGCCCTAACAAATAGCTCTTATAACCTTTAATCCTTATAACTCATAACTCCTAACACTTAAAACCCTAACCCCTTTAACCCTTACCGATATTACCCTACTCGTAAAACACTAAATCTATATAATCCATATTCATAAAACACTAACCCCTCACCCATATAACCCATTACACACGTATCACCTATTTATTAACAACTATAACCCCTATAAGTCCAAACATGTATACTCTTTAAGTCCTTTAACTAATATCACACCTAACCTCCCTAACCATAACTCATGTAAGCACTTAACCACTAATATATACCCTTTATAATATTTATAACCCATAACACCTCATCTAGTTTATAATTCATTTAACTTTTAATAGTTATAACCCATTATTTCCAAATACCTATAATGTCTTCATCACTTAAATACTAAAACCCTAGCATATATAACCCCTAAGAATTATCCCCTATAACCCCTAAATATTTGTATGTATTACCATTAACACTTAACACATATATCTTTTATCCATAATTAGCGCCTATAACCTCTTCCTCTAAGCCCTTAGAAGGAGTCAAAATAAACCATAAAATAGTTCAATAGTACGAAATTACTAAATCACACATAAATTTTTTAAGTATTGACCTTCAAAATCTCAACTATGTAGAGTCTGATCAATTCAATGTTTCTCTTCTTGAAAGAGAATTGAAATCAAGATTTCATAAAAACCAGAACACCATTGCATCAGAACACCCGAATGATTTTCGCAACTGTAGAAAATGATTGTCATAACTATAGAAAATTTGTCGTAACTGGGATATATATATGATTGATTTGGTGCAAATGACCGTTTGATTCCCACACGTGCCCTTTTTGGTCACTAGAGAGACTAAATGGTGGTTAGTCGCTAGAGCGACCAATATTCATCGTTAAAGTGACCAACCTAGAATGTTGGTCGCTAGAGAGACCAACATTTGGACCCCGAAAAAAAGAAGATAAATTTAGTACAAAAAATGCAAAAAAAATACGACGAACTTCTAAACCGTCGTAATATTTCGTCATAATTTGCACACAATGTAGTAGTGCAAATATCTTTAGTACCATTTTCATCTTTGTCATAAGATAAAACTAAATTGTTTGGAGAGGCCTCATCACCCTCATGAGCATAATTAACACTTTTTTTAGTATTACTTTCTTCTAATATACAGTCCCTTTCAAAGTGTTGATGTACAATGATAACACTGGATATTTATTTTATCAATTTTATCTCTGCTTCTACCACTTGAACCACCTCTTCCTCTTGCATAATTTTGATTTTGACTTCTACCTTGGCCTTGGTTTCTTTTGGTGCTAGTGTTGGAATCTTCATTCTTTTTACTTTGTAATTTTTAGGAAAAATATTTCTCATCACTTTCTCCAAATGAATATCTCAATCTTTCTTCATGAGACATAAGAGATCCAACTAGGTGATAAGACAAAACGGTAGACAAATCCTTGAATTCTTCAATGATTATGGCAACATGGTTCCACCTTGGTATTAGAGACCTAAACACCTTTCTAATCACAACCTATTTGTCCATAATTTCTCCAAGAGTAGCCATCTTATTGACTACATCTTTTACTCTCACAAGTAATAACTTACATTTCCATCTTCTTGCATCTTCAAATTCTCAATTTTTCTTTTCAATGTTTGTAGTTTGACAACTTTGACTTGATCACCGTCTTAGTAAGCTTCTTGTAGAGTCTTCTAGGCATCCTCCTCTGTCTTTCTATCCATAATTATTGGAAATAGGATTTTATCTAGATCTATATGAATATGAAATAAATCTTGAGCATTCTTATTCATAGATTCCTTTTTAGCTACTCTATCATTTGGATTAATAGTGGTCCAATCTTCTGGCTTTTGTTTCTACAATATCCCACAAATCTTTCCCGATCAAAAAAAAATCCTCTTGATGCACCACTAATCATAATCACTTCCATTAAATTCTAGAATGGGAAAGGAATTAGAGTTTGACATGATTATCCTAAAACAATAACCCAGTCTTATACCAAATGAATAGTTTGTGCAGGCCTATCTCTGGAATAGATAGTCATTCAATTAAAACAACAAAACACCATAGGAAATATAGATGATAAGATCACAAAATAATATAATCATGCTTACATTACATGCATAAACATAAAGGAAATTATCATTTCTCATGATTGAATGCTTACAACAATTTATTTTGGAAAACAACTCATGCATTTTGCATGCATTATTCAGATAGAAAAAACAAATCTAAATATTAACTAATAGAAATGAAAAATGAAGATAGATCACATCATGTCAGTTCACTGAAAAGATTGCATAATCTTGCATCAATTATAAATTGGACCTAACCGATAGGCAAAAGGATCAATCATAAATCTAAAAATATAGAAAATAAATTGAATGTGGGAAGAGGTGGTTCTCTATCTCATATTGCTAAACTGGAAATAAACATTAATATATATAGGTTTCCAATAGATCAACAAATCCCTCAAAACCATATTTGAGTTGGATGTATATATAGGACCCTATCAATTATAATCTACTTACTCCGCCTTCATCAAACTCTAACAATCTGAGAGAATTTACATTTCTTCATTTATTTTTAACTCTCCCCCTTAATGGAGAAATGAATTATCCATGATACCCAGCATATCTCTACATATTACAAACTTTGACTTTCCCATTGGCTTAGTGAATATATCAACCATATTCTCATTTTTTTTACAATATATATAAACATTTTTTTTTGATTGAATCTTCTCTCACAAAATGATTGTTGAGTATTCTCATTTTTTTACAATATATAAAACCAATTTTTTTTTTATTGAATCTTTTCTCACAAAATGATTGTTGAGCTTCAATGAGTTTTGATCTTGCATGACAAATTGGATTGTGGCCAATTTCGTTGAAATTTGATTTTCGCTCTTACTAATTGTAGGTACTCCTTGCTTTTTCTCGTGTCTTCACAAATGAGCCATATACAAATTGTTTCATAGGTAACTGTGCAAAATACTTTGTACTTAGATTTAATAGAAGGGATAATGAAACATTTTTCTTCTTCTTACTCCTCCTAGACATAATATCGGAGCTGAAACAAGTGGTTTTTTTTCAATCATTTGGATCGTCACAATCGCGTATAATGTACTTAACCCATAACTAGTGACTCATTTTCAATCACTTGGATCACTTTCCCAATCAGAATCTAAATAACTTGTCAACTCAATATTCAAATGATTAGTGTATTCAATACCAAAATTAATAGTTCCTTTTAAGTATTCAATGACTTTATTAACATCTTTCTAATTCAATAATATTCCTTATTGTTGTTAGGTAATTCAAACTTCCCACTAACTAGGGTACCATTTACTTCTTTTGTTTCATCATCAATATAAATATAGGGTACCATTTACTTCTTTTGTTTCATCATCAATGTAAATATTAGCATTTGTTTCTAATGAAGTAGAAACTCATTTGCAATAATTCATATTCAATCTTTTTATTAGTTCCTTTGCATAGTTACTTTGAGTCATCAAATTTTTACCTTGTTCCCTCCATAAGTCACTACCTAAATAGTAATGCAGATCTCCAAGATCCTTCACTTCAAATTCATGTGGTATTTTTCTTTTGATTTCATCAATAAAACTTGTAGCACATAATGTTATGATTAAACCATCAACATATAATGAAATCAAATGAACACTCCCACATTCATCTTTCTCTATGTAAATATTTGGATACTCTTACGTTTTATGAATTTTTTATATATACCATGATCTTGAAGCTTGTTTGTGTTGGAATTACAACAAGAAGTTACTATAACAAATAAGTTTACCTTATTAAATTTAGAAATGTAACGGATCTGGTTAGTATAATGAAGACATTTATTGACCGATGAAAATTCTTGAACTGATATAACAATATATCCTATTGTATATTCTTGAAGGGATTTGTAATGTTGTAAGCTTGATTGTAAGTCCATCTTGAATAGATCAATACCTTGTTGGGTCAATGTTTCCTTAACACACTATTAAGGTTTTAAGATGTAAATATTGTGTGCTATATGAGATATTTATTTGTTTTTATTGTCATATTTCTTGCATTTATTATTGTTTCAGGCTCTTGAATACCAACAGGTGGTATAAGAATGGCTCTTGAATACCAACAAGTGGTATAAGAATGAAGGTGGAGGAAGCTCTAGTTTGAGAAAGATGAGGTCACATAGGTAGAGTTGTTCATTGAAGTGAAGGATGAGGAGGGATTCTGAGGGTTTGTGGTTTAACCATTAGAGAAAAAGGTAGCCACCGGGTAGAAGGTCAAGTCGAGTGAAGGAAACTACTTGTTGAGCTGTGAGTTGAACCTGCGTGTAGAAAAGGAAGGCTGAAGGTTATGTTCATGTGAAGAAAATGATAGGACCCTATGCACAGAAAAGGAAGCCCAATGGTTGTGTTCATGTACAGGAAAAAATAGATCTTCTCAAGCCACTAATAGAGGGTATTTCCACTCGTTTTTCTTCCCAGAGTCACCATTCACAGGATAGTCGAGAGACGCTATGGTCGTATGCAGGGGAAGAGACGATTGGTGAGTGAAGACGTGTTAAAACCATAGCTAATGAGCAGTGGAGGCTGAGCAGAGGTATTTTTTGGTTTCTTGGGATGAGCAAAGAAATCCGAGGAGAATCAAGCAGACCTGAGGGTCGCAAAAAAAGAGGAGATTCCCCATCAGCTGAGTTTCGTTTGTTGGAAGAGACGTCAGGGGACCAATGGATGTCTAAACCCTAGTGGAAGAAAAGCTCGAATTTCGTGGAGGTATTGATTTATCTGTGTGTTCATAATTTAAAAAAAAAAAGAGTTTTGTTTTTTCAATTTTTTTTAAAATTCCACCCTTGATATTAAATTAGAAGAAGAAATATATATATATATATATATATAAGAGGGTGAGATAATTAAAAAGAAAAAACAATTTTTTTTTACTTGAAGAGAGCTTGTGTGTAAAGAATTAATGGAAAAAATGACAGAATGCTAAATTCCAGGTTGAGAAATTGAATGGAAAAAGTAACTTTGAATTGTGGGAAGAAAGTTTTTTTTAGTACAAGGGTTGCATGAGGAGAAGAGGAAAAAAACATGCATCTATGACCAATGGATACTTGGAAGACCTTGATGCAAGAACCCTCCACATAATTCGATTATGTTTTTCCAATAATATATCGTTTAACATTATTGTTGAAGAAACAATAGTATTCTTATGGAGAAGGATGGAGAGCCTATATATAACAAAGTTTTTGATGAATCACATTTAATTGAATAGGCAACTATATAGCTTAATAATGAGAGAAGGTACAGAAATTGTAGATTATTTGAATGTGTTTAATACTCTTATATTCCAGTTGAATATTATGGATGTTAAACTCACATAAGGAAGTTACACTATCATGTTCATTGCCTAAATCTCGGGACCATCTAGTTAATTCCATTAGATTTAGTGCAACTAAGACTCTTGAATTTGATACTATTTTTGGATCTTTGATTTCTAAGGATGTGAAAAGAAAATAAAGTATTGAAACCTCCACACTAGAAGCATTGGTTGTTATAGGTCTATCCACAGAAAGGACAGAGGATTCGAGTAGAAAATCCAAGGATAAGTCAACAAGAAAAATGGGTAAGGAAAGATGAAGTTGGGTTATGAAAAATGATGGTTGGAAGTTGCAAGAGTCCAAGGAAGACTGCAAAAATGAAGCAAGTCCAGTCGAATCATGTCTAGGTATGATTGATGAAGTCTTGTCTATTAGTAATGTTTATGAATACTATGAAGACTGGATTTTACAATTTGGTTCTTCACACCATATTTTCCCACAGAGAAGTTGGTTTACTTGTTATTAAGAAGTTGATGGTGGAGTTATTCTTATGGGTAATAATAACTCTTGTAAGATGGTGGGGGTTGGAAGTGTCAAAATAAAGATGTTTTATGGTAGTATAAGGATATTAACTGATGTTACACATGTTCCTGAACTAAAGGAAATTTAATTTCTCTAGGAGTATTCGATTTTGGTGTTCATAAGTTTACAGTTCAAGGTTGAGTACTGCAAGTGTTCAAGGGCAATTTGATGGTTATGAAAGAAACGAAGAATGTAACTCTGTATAAGTTGGAAGGAAAAAATGAAACAAGTGAGTTAGTGATGGTATATAAGAAAGAAATTTGTTTATGGAATCAATAACTGGGACATATGAATAAGAAAGGGATGGGGTTGTAGGTAGTAGTAATCCAGATGTTATTTTCATACCTTCAATCTTTGAATTTCTAGAAATTTTATATATTTATTGGTTATAGTGATAGAGTTAAGGGATGTCGATTGTGGGGTCCTACTACCCACAAAATCATCACTAGAAGAGATATGTACATGGAACAATCATTACTTATTCAGGATCACAAAGGGATATTTGTTTCCAAACCCAACGAATCATTGTATGGCCTAAAGGTACCCCAAAAATTGTATAAGATGTTAGATATTTTCATGGTGAGGCAAAATTTATTAAAAAGTGAATATAACCATTATGTTTATTTTGAAAGTTCTGAAAATGGCACATTCATTTTCTTTTTGTTATATGTTAATGGTATGCCTATTGCAAGAAAAAAACATGTTTAAGATTAGCAGGTTAGAGCCTTAGTTGGCTAGGATGTTTCAGAGGAAGGATCTAGGAGAAACAAAACAAATTTTGTGCATAGGATTACAAAAAGATAGGAAAATGGTAAGTTGCGGTTACCACAATAGAAGTCTATGGAGAAGATACTCATGTGGTTTAGTATGAACATCGTTAAATTGATAAGCATCCCTTTGGTTTTCCATAGTAATATTTATTCAAGTTTATGTCCCAATAATAAGAAAGAAAAGGTTATGTCTCGTGCACCACATGCTAATATAGTAGAAATATTGATGTTTGCGATGGAATGTTTAAATATTTCTCATGTAATTGGTGTTTTCAATGGACACATGGAAAAACGAGGTGAAGAGAATGGAAATGAGTGCTTCATTATCTTAGAATGACATAAACACAAGTATCACCTATAGTGGATGCATGATTTAGTCTATGGTTATTTTGATTTAGGAGACTTGGACAAGAGGACCCCTCCCTCAGGTTGTGTTTCAAAAGAATGAAAGGATATGTTGGGTAAGTTTGGAAAAATACAAGATGAGGAGTTTTGTGCTGGTCGAAGCATTGTGAATTTCACTAATCTTCCAACATATCAAAATGGGACAATGTATCATTTTATAAGACAAGTTACTGATGGAGGTGAAGTGGTCTATACTTGAGCAAATTGTGTAGACATGTTCACGAAACCAATACTGTTAGAGAAGTTGTGGTTGAGTGTGGCTTCTCTTGGTTTGCAAAAGAGTTGATGAATGGGATTGGACAAGGTATTAGGTAAATTATTTTCAAGGTGGAGATTGTTGGAATTATGACAAAAAGTTACAGTAAAAACCAAGTTTACCTTAGTAAACTTAGAAATGTAATGGAAGTGGTTCATATAACAAAGACATTCTTGAAATGGTGGCATTTCTTGAAATCATATAATGATATATCATATTGTATATTTATGATGCAGGAGCATCGCCAACAAAGCGTGAGTGGAGGATAGCTGGATATGCCAACACACATTTTGAAGACATTTTTTAATTTCAAGAGGAAGAATAATTTATGTAACAGATGGAAGGATGTATTTGCTTTTAATGTTTTGCGGATTGTAATACATATATTGAGTGTTTTCTCTCATCTGTCAGTTGTGGGCATTTATTCTAATAAATGTAAAGTAGATGGTAGTCTTTAATTCGATAAGATAACTTAGAATAGTAAGAGGGAAAACTCAAGAAGAGACTCTTGTATGTAGGATATTATCATTCTCATTATAATTTTTTTGTAGAGAAAGACAACATAGAAGAGCAGAGAAGAACAAAGATTGTAGAAGTTGTATGAGAAGATAGTTATTGTTATTGAGACTATGTACATAAGTACTTGAATTATTATATGAAGGATTTGATCCAATTTCATGGTGTACTATGGTTGTTGTTTGTATCTATTGAATGGTATGTTTGCAACTTGCTTATATTCTGTGTTATGCATTTGTTTCAATGTTGTGTGTGTATGTGATTTCATGTTGAATATATGGAGTCCGTGAGAAGAGTATACATTTCAATTGTTTCTCTTCCTGAGAATTCCTGCAAGGAGTGCAGTGAATGTCCATAAGGAGTGCATTGACAGGTTTCCTAGGTTTAGCCTAGAAATATCAAGAGAGATACCGTTGATCTTATATATGTAGAGTGAAACTATAACCCAGAGCCATGCAAGGTGTGTGCGGGTTGAGGAGAGTTTTAGAATTGTCCAACCCAAGGAAGTGGTTGAATAAATTTTGTCGCAAGGAGTGCGCAAAGTTGGAGTGGTTGAATAATCAGAGGTTACTGTGAAAGTCGCAAGGCGTGTGTGCAGGATTCCTAAAAATATCGGAGTTCATGGCGAGCATTCAAGCTTAGGAAGGATAGAGGCTTGGAAGGGTTCATAGAAAGTACGAGGGTCAAAATCGTCTCATGGAAACAAGCTCATAAGGGTTGACAATGAGTTAGTTGGCCAGGAACCATCTATAGCCCAGACGAACGATAGAAATAATCAGAAGGAGAAGCGTCGATATCCATGGGTCGTTGGATCCAGTAAATATACGAGTAGGATAAGGGTAGACAGTCATTCAACACTCGAAATCTCAAAAGAGACAGTAAGTCGTCAATCTAAAGGAAGATTGAATTGTTGATTCCTTTCATGGGAAGGATAAATCGAGAATCAAGAGCTAGAAGGGAGAAAGAAGTCAACTTCCAAAGTCATGAACCGCAAAGTTCCGATTCACGAAAAGAGGATCTGGACCATTGAATCACGGGAGTCTCATACCGTTGATCCGAGGTAAGTGAAGTTGGGAGTTCAGACCTCAAGAGAAGGGAGGAGAGATACTTCACGATTTCCCAATATGTGAAGTCCCGTAGCATTCAGATGCTAGGCCCTAGGACATAGTTGGATTTCATATCAGTGGAGAATAGAGTAAAGAGATAGCGCTCACTAGAATCCTAATTTGAAGTTAAGGAGTTTGGTAGTCAAGAGAGTCAGGGTGACTCGCAATAGAATACCTGAGGTCGCGAAGTGCAAAGCACCTTTTGGTTAGTCTTGTGGTCATCGCTGGTGGTCGCGTGATGGGAGCTTGTGCCTAGTGCTTGTTCGTGTGGGTGGAGTTCGTAAAAGGGACATGTGGCTTTTATGTGTTGAAGGTTCCAACAGGGACCAAGGAGCCATTTCATCTCATAGGAGTTCGAAGATTCGTAGACCGGGAGGTGAGCATACTCTACCGAGGCAGGGGTTATGTGTCAATTTATGAAGCCCCAAGAGGCATTTTTAACATTGTAATAATGATTGTAATCCCATCCTGAATAATAATAGATACCAATACCTTTCCTTGTGGATGTTTCCTTGACACACCGTTAGAGATTTACAACTTAAATTTCATGCGTTATATTAGTTATTTATTTGTATTTATTGTCATATTTCTTGGATTTATTATTGTTTCAGGATCTTGAATACCAACATTTTGATACCATATAGTGCTTTATTTAACTTGCATACATTCTGTTCATGACCGTTCCATACAAAACCTCATGGTTGAATAAGGCACACTTCTTCTTTTACTTCACCATTAAAAAATGTTTACTTGAAATCCATTTGTTGTAAGTCCCAACTGTGCTTAGTATCTAATGCAACCATAAGTCCAATGTTGCTCATTTTAGCTATATGTGCAAATTTTTTCTCATGATAAATTATGTCCTTTTGTGAATATACTTTTGCAACCAATTTAGCTTTAAACATATATATACTACCTTAATAATTGAACTTATATTTGTACACCCCTTTTGAGCCTACATGAAGTTATTTTGAAGAATTTTATCTAGTTCCCAAATGTCATTTTTTCACAATGGAATCATATTCCTCTTTCATATCATTCATCCATTCTTTATGACCCTTTTCTTTCTCAAAATTTAAAGGTTCTTCAACACTCGTGATTGAGATATCAAAGCATAGTATTTATAACTGAGTGGTGTCCATATTTTCCTTGTTGATCTTTTTAGTACCTCACTACTTAGTGGAGTATCTCTATTCTTTCTTGGTGTATTCTTGTTGTTGATTATACCTTGAATACGATTTTGAGATTCAACATCGTCTTGTTTATATTCACTTTATTCTACTTCTCTACTTTTAATTCCTTCTTGAGGAAGTTTCAGAACAACTTGACTATCATCATTTTCATACTCATGAAATATAACATCCCTATTATGAGTAATAGGATCATACATTTTGTAAGCTTTATGGTCATCACAATAACCAATGAAAATATATTTTAATGACTTTGCATTTTCATTCTCTCTTCCTTTGGGATGTGAGAAAATTATTTACTCCCAAAAACTATCAAATGATTAATAATTGGTTTGTATCCATTGAAAACTTAAAACTTGGATAGAGTTCCATTTTGTAAATTTTAAGCCCTAAATAGTGGCACATTACCCCTTAATTGGGGAATATTACATTAGTAATGTTACTTTATTTATGTTGGCTTGGGTCCATTAGTTGTAATTGTACCTCCTAGTCTCCTATATATACCAAGGAGACATTTTCATTTGGAATCTTCTTGTATTTGGACATTTATGTGGGGTATAAGGAGTTCCCCCCTCGAAGATGCTTATTATCTGAATTCCTCTCTTTTTCAAGGCATTTAGTACTTATTTTGAGGTTTTTCTATGCTATACTGATATTTGGTTCTTAACATATGGTATCAGAGTTCAAGGTCTTGGGGTTTCGTTACTACATCTGAGACACCTTGGAATTTTTGCTATAATTTATTTTCTATGATGTTTCCGAAGGAACCCCTTGAAGGATATTTAGTAGACCGATCAAGGTACGTTGGATTCAAATTTCATCTCCAGAGGCCTTAAACTTTCAGAGATAGATCTTGTGTAAGATAGGGTTCTGGAATCATCCATAATTGAGTCATCGCAGAATTTTTTCTATAAACATTTTTATGCAATTTTTCAGACTCTTAAATATGAAGGATATTCATATAAATTATTAAATTATATGTGATAAAAAATTCAACTTCTGGGTCATCTGACATGTGTAGATACACCCTGTGGAAGATAGGGTATATGACTAGTCCTATTGACTAGTCTCAAGTAGGTGTTCCGGGTAAAACAATCATAAATTATTTCTAGAGTATCCAAATTGAGTGAGACCAGTTGCATTAGATGGTGGAGAGTCTGTAGTATTTCGAGTACAATTTTCATAATTGTATATCAATTATCTTGTGTGGGGCACGCTATACAAGTGAGATATCCTGGAAAGGAAAAAAATAAGCAAGTTGTGGGGAAGTTACCATAAATTCCACTTGGAACATCCAATTTTGATCAGACCTGTGGCATTGTAGAGAAGAAATATCAAAGAACTACAAAAAATAAAATTTCATACCCAGAAGGGCCAAAATTTTGGAGATACAATAGAAGAAATATTTTCTAGCAGAACCTCCTCAAAATCAAGGTTTAAAAGTGATACTTTGACAACATGCCACCTAAAAAGGGAACTTCTACACCAAATAAGCCTCCAGATAGTCCTACTTTGACTCTTGATGAAGGTGAAGAAATGCATAGGGACATAAATTATTTACAAAAGAAGACAATGAAAAAATATGGACTACAAGTGATGATGGATGGTTTAAAAAGGGAGATCATGGAAGGATTGAAAAAATTCCTAATAGAGGGGACACCTGAAAGTGAAAATGTATCCCATGAAATTCATTATGAGGACACAAGGAAGATGAATCAATAATGGAGAAACTCCAACTTTGGGTTGAAGACCAACCATGTTCCTAAGATCGATATGAGGAAGTTTGATGGCAAGGACCCAATCATATGGATACTTCAGATGGAGCAATTCATTGATCTACATGATGTGCCACATACACAAAAGGTACGAATTGCTTCTTTATATTTAGAACCCAATCAATTTGTGTGGTATCGATGGATTTGTTCTCACAAATCACTCGTCACTTGGACAATTTTCATGGAAGAAATGATAGCATACTATGAGGATACAAGGAACAATACCTTATTTATCCAATTGATAAATCTCAAGCAAAAGGGTTCAATTATAGATCACATTGAGAACTTCCAAAGATTGAATATAAAGGTAACATATATTCCAAATGATCACCTGATTGATGTATTCATAGGAACTTTAAGGGATAACATTCAACTTGAGGTTCTCCTTTGGAAACCAAAATCATTGGAGGGTGGCAAGAAATGTTGAAAGTAAAAATATGGCTATGGATACTAGAAGGACCACTCCTAACATCTATCAAGATAATAATTCGCCTTCTTCTAAAACACCTAAACCTATAAGGTTGACACCTCAACAATTGGAGGAAAGAAGAAAAAGGTTTATGCTTTAATTGTGACACCAAGTAAATTAAGGGACATAAGTTTGGTGATAAGAAATTATTCTACATAGATTGTGAAGAGGAATAAGAACAAGAACAAGAACAAGAACCATGTCAAGATGAAAAAGTAGAAGCGAATTCTTTTGAAGAGTTGATTCCCACGGTATCATGTAATGCATTGGCTAAAATTATCACTCCTAAAACCTTCAAGATCAAAGGATATATCAAAAAGAAAAGGGTAACAATCCTAATTGATTATGGTAGTACTCATAATTTCATTCACTATAAATTATCCAAAGCTCTCAATTGGTTTGTATATTCAGCACCAGAGTTTCAGGTAATGATTGCAGATACAGGAACTATCAATTTCTCAGGAAAATGAAATAAGATCAATATTACTAAGGGGGAATATGTAATGAATAGTCCAATGATTACTATACCAATGGGTGGTGCTGATGTCATACTAGGAATCCAATGGTTACAATCATTAGGAACAATGGCTTTTAATTTTCAAGAAATTTTCATGAAATTTTCATTGGAAGGAAAATAAATTGAGTTAAGAGGTATCACAGGGAAACCCAGTAAGGTGATAAGCTCTAATGGCATGACAAAATTATTGAAAAAGGGGCATCAAAGTGTAATTTCACAACTATGCTCACTAGATTTTCAAACATCTAAGCCAACTATTCCCCTAGATATCCAAGGGATAATTGATAAGAATTCCAAAGTATTTGAAGATATTCCCAAAGGTCTTCAACCCACTCGAAATCATGATCATTCTATTCACCTATTTCCTGAGAGTTTTCCTCCTAACATTAGGCCGTACAGATACCCTTATGCCCAGAAGAGTGAAATTGCGCATATGGTTGATGAAATGTTAAAGGATGGTATTATTAGACCTAGCCAAAGTTCTTACTCTGCATCGGTGGTAATGGTAATCAAGAAATATGGCTCATGGCGTATGTGTCCAGATTATAGAGATCTCAACAAGATCACTATTAAAGATAAGTTTCCCCTTCCCGTCATTGATGAATTGTTAGATGAACTACATGGAGCAATCTATTTCAAAAAGTTGGATCTTCGTTCAGGTTATCATCATATTAGAATGAAGGAAGAAGATATCCCAAAAACAACATTCTGAACTCATGAAGGCCATTATGAATTTTTGGTCATGCCTTTTGGCCTTACAAATGCACCTTCCACATTCCAAGGGTTGATGAATTGCATTTTCAA
>ML789964.1:88901-101530 GCA_009831015.1 Picea engelmannii
TTAGAATGAAGGAAGAAGATATCCCAAAAACAACATTCTGAACTCATGAAGGCCATTATGAATTTTTGGTCATGCCTTTTGGCCTTACAAATGCACCTTCCACATTCCAAGGGTTGATGAATTGCATTTTCAATCCCTTCCTTTGAAAATTTGTGTTAGTATTGTCTAATGACATACTAATCTATAAAAAGTCTTGGGAGGATCATGTGCGACATGTTGACAAGGTTCTACAACTACTAAAGGAGAAACAACTATATGCCAAACAATCCAAACCTTTCTTTGGGGTTAAGGAGGTAGAGTATTTGGGTCATATTGTATCTCACAAAGGTTTCAAGGTAGACCCTTACAAGATTAAGGCCCTAATGGACTGGTTGATTCCCAAAACATTGAAGAATATTAGAGTATTTTTGGGTTCGACAGGTTACTACCACAAGTTTGTTTGACACTATGGAAGAATAGCAGCACCTTTAATGACACTAACTAAGAAGGATGCATTTTCATGGACTCGAGAGGAAACTAAAGATTTTGAAAAACTTAAAGAGGTGATGTGAAAAGATCCTTTCTTGACCATCTAAACTTCACAAAAACCTTTATTGTGGAATGTGATACCTCAGGAAATGGAATTGGTGATGTCCTAATGCAATAAGGAAGGCCCCTGGATTTTGAAAGTCGACCACTCAAGGGAAGGGACTTACACAAACCCATTTATGAGAAGGAAATGATGGAAATACTACATGCATTGAAGAAATGGTGCCCTTACCTAATAGGTAGGCACTTCAAGGTCAAAACAGATCATGATAGTCTTAAATACTTCTTGGAACAAAGACTATCTTCGGAAGAACAAAAAAAATGGGTGACCAAGATATTGGGTTATGATTTTGAAATCATCTATAAAAAAGGGAAGAACAATGTTGTGGCAGATGCACTCTCAAGAAAAGATGAAGATATTGAGGCCTTTATCTGTGCTATCTTGATCATCCAACCCAATTGGATAATAGAAGAAAGGGATGAATGGAAGAATGACGAAAACGTGTGGACTTTCATTCAAAGGTTATTGCAGGATTCCAATGCATCAGATACATTTACATGGAAAAATGATTCACTATGGTACAAAGATCTCTTATATTTATGTAAGAAAACCCAACTCAAACAAAAGGTACTATTGGAATTGCACACCTCTCTGATAGGAGGGCACTTGAGATTTTTGAAAACCTACCATAGGGTCAAGACAAAATTTGTTTCGGATGGCCTTAAAATTGATGTTCAAAGGTTTTTGGAAAAATATTTGGGTTTCCAACAAAATAAGGTGGAAACAATTAATACCCCAAGTCTTTTACAACCATTAGCAATCCCAAGTCAACGTTGGGAAGAGGTTTCCATGGATTTCATCACAGGGTTATCGAATTCTAAAGGAAAGAGTGTCATCGTGGTGATTGTTGATAGACTGACCAAGTACTCACACTTTTTTTCACTCTCTCATCCCTTCAAAGCCAGTACAATTGCCGTCGCATTCATGGAGACAATTCAAAATCTACATGGAAGCCCAAATATTATTGTAAGTGACAGAGATCCCATCTTCACTAGAAATTTTTGGACAAAATTATTTTCATGTTTGGGTACTTAATTGGCTCATAAATCATCCTATCATCCTCAATCTAATGGAAAAACCGAGATAGTGAACAAATGTTTGGAAGGATACCTTCGTTTCTTTGTCTCTGGTAAATAAACACAATGGTTCAAATGGTTACCCTTGGCAGAATGGTGGTATAACACTTCCTTTCATACTGCAACAAAAATGACACCATTTATGGCACTCTATGGATACCACCCTCCTTTCATCACTTCTTCTCTAAAATAAAAATCTAAGGTTCAATAAGTGGAATATCACATTGAGCATCAACAACAAGTTCTCCAAATCTTAAAGGACAACCTGACCATGACACACAATCGCATGAAACAACAAGCAGATCAACATTGTAGTGAAAAAAGTTTTGAAGTAGGGGATTGGGTGTTTTTAAGACTACAACCATACAAAAATATGCCCCTCAAGAAAGCCAAGAAGATTAATAAATTATCACCAAAGTACTATGTCCCTTAAAATGTGTTTCAAAATATTGGTACTATGGCATACAAATTGGATTTGCCTGCATCTTCAAGAGTAGACCCATTTTTCCATGTTTCATGCTTAAAGAAGGTTATAGGTAACAAGATCCTAGTTCAAACTACATTTCCAGAACTTTAAGAGGAAGGAAAAATCATATTGGATCTTGAATCCATCACTGAAATAAGAATTCTCCCGCTGAGGAATAGATCCATTTCAGAGGATCTCATTAAATGGAGGAAACTACCAACTGAAGATTCCAGTTGGGAAGACAAGTCTTTTATACAGAAGAATCCATAGTTACTCAAGCATTGCAGAAAACACTTGTCTCAAGGGGAGGGGCATGTTAATCCCTAAATAGTGGCACATTACCCCTTAATTCGGGCATATTAAATTAGTAATGTTACTTTATTTATGTCAGCTTGGGTACATTCATTGTAATTGTACCTCCTAGTCTCTTATATATACCAAGGAGACATTTTCATTTGGAATCATTTTGTATTTGGACATTTATGTGGTTTATAAGGAGGTTTCCGCCTCGAAGAGGCTTATTATCTGAATTTTTCTTTTTTTCAAGGCGTTGAGTACTTATTCTGAGGTTTTTCTATGCTATATTGATATTTGGTTCTTATCAGTAAATACAAAACTATACTTACAACTTCATTCCACAAAACATTAGAGAGATTATTACCTTTGAGCATGCTTCTAGAACACTCTGCTATGGTTATATTCTTCCTCTTAGGAACACCATTTTTCTTAAGAATATAAATATTACTGCACTATTTATGAATTCCATTATCATCCTAGTACTTTAGAAATTCTCCCGAAGTGTATTCCCCGCCTTGATATGATATATTGATATGATTTCTTGTCTACTTTTAAACTTATTTTCTAAAATCTTAAAAATATTAAAAAACAATAATTTTAATTCTTAATAAATAGACCCATGAAAACGTGGGTCTATCATCAATGAATATAAGAAAATAAGAAGCTCCTTAGAGTAATTTAGTTTACATTGGCCCACACACATCAATATGCACTAATTCAATAAAATCCCTTCTCTGTTTATTTGTCCTCATTGGAAACTCATTCCTATGTTTATTTTCAGGTGCACAAACTTCACATTCAACATGCTCATTCTTAAAAACTAGAAGACCTTTCACCATATATTTTCTTTGATGTAAAACTAGATCTTTGAGATTTAAATTTCCATACCGTAAGTTCTATAGTTTTTCTATAGACACACTTGTAGATAACAAATCTTGATGAATCTCAATAACAACATCTAGTTTCAACAGACCTCCTATTTTGACTCATCTTGCTATGACTTCGTAGTGATTTTGTGTATCCTTAACTTGACAACATGACTCTAAAAATTCAACTTTGAAACCTTGATTTGTGATTTCTAAAAATGAGATTATATTTTTCTTAATCCCTAGGATATTTATTACATTTTTTTTTCACATGACACATTTAGAAAATTTACAGATACATCACCATATCCTTTTATTTCATGAAGTATAGTATCACCTAGACAAATTCTTTCACCATTAATTTTCTCATGATAGGTTTTAATCCAATCTATATTACAATTTATATGAATAGATGCTCTTGAATCTATGGACCATTCATTACAATCATCTATTTGTCTACTGATATGGATACAACTAAAATAAATAACTTTATATTTTTTAGGTCATCATTTACCTTTGATTTTCTATCAAGAAAGTTCCCATCTTGTATTCTATATTTGGACTCATTAAACTTCCTTTTTCATACATTCATAAGCATAATTTACATACTTATCACAATAGTTACATGGAACATTCTTGTTTAAACTTGTAGTTTCCTTTGATGAAAACCCCATCTTGATATAGTTTCACGTCAGGTTTTCCTCCTTTGTTCCTTAGTCGTGCATTTCCTTTGTATGGTTTCTTGTCTTTAGACATTTACTAGTGATTTAAAATTTTAAGTCTATTTTCAACACTCTTTATCCTTTCCTCTTCTTGCATAAGAATCCCTATCAAGTCATCAAACAGAGGTGATTTATCTCTTGTTGCGAGACTTGTGATAAATAACTCATATTCATGCAACATACCATTTAATGTTAGAGTACTAAATCACTACTTGATACTTCCTCACCAATATTACCCAACATACCTTTTAAATATTTAATTCTTGATAGATAATCAATAATATTTTCATTTTCTCAAGAGAATCATTCTCTTCAAAACTATCACTCTATTTGTATTTATTATTTCAGAAAAACCTTTTAATGTCTCCCATGTCTCTTTTGTTTCCTTACATTCACTTACCTTATTTTCTCTTTTCTCCCATTCTTGAACTGATTCTACTTGAGTGGTTGGTTTAGTTTTAGTTCCACTCACAATTTCCGATGCATTGTATCCTTCCTAAAACATTATGCATATTAAACTTCTAATTTATAAAATTTAATCTATCTAACTTATTTGTTTCATTTAGATGGGAATCTATTAGATTTGACATGACTAAGTAGAAAAATAAATAAGAGAAATGTAATTGCAATATTAATTACCTCACATTAACCAACAACTCTATCACTCCAACACTATTATGTATTGTTCCCACATAGCACCTCTTCCTCACAATATCTCACACCAAGCTTTGATACAAAATAAGAAATTTAAATGAACACCAAATAATCATAATGTAGAAAGAGTTAGTTCTCCATTTCATATTTTTGAACTCAATATACACATGCATATGTATGGGTTTTTTTGGAGATCAACAAATCCTTCAAAACAATATTTGAATTGGATTCATACCTATCCAAGTGACTCTTCTTACTGCTAGACTCTATCAATTATTTAAGAACCTTAAAATCTATTGATTGTATAAATTATCTTCCTTCATCAAACTCTGATGATACTTGAAGAAAGTACCAACAATTACATTTCTTCATTTATTTCTAACAAGATCCATGAAAAATGATAAAAAAAAAAATGAATTGTTCATGTTTTCCTTCCTTTCCTTTCTCATAACAAGTAGGTATCCACGTGCTAACAACAAGTTGACAAAACAATAACAATTAAATAGTTTAAATTTGACTTTCACCCTTTATTGTCAAATAGAAAATTTGTGAGACACGAGGAGCTTACCTTATATTGCACTAATTATCAATCAATAAGAAGAATTCATTGTTCTCAAGCAATGTAGAACTTTGGGTATTGAGAAAATTTTCTTAGTTTATATAGATTGTCATGGATATCCCAATTCCATCCAATGATGATGGTATAGATTCAATCCAATTGATTTAAATATTAAACTATTGAATTTTTTTATTACTTGTTGATTATTTGGGTTGGTTGTCATTGATGTCAACCCTTGAAGAAAGTCTGGTAGCGAATTCCGGTAGAAAAACAGTTTGGGTAATGGACACAAGTTTGTTTGATGTATAATTGTATGATTTTTAATATATTTGAAGGTAATACTATTCTATATGGATAGTACATGTCATGTCATTTCTGGTGGTATGTGGAATGTCACATAAATCCTCACGGTTAGGGAGTTATGGCCATGTGAAGTTGGAGAACCCTCATGAGTCATCTAGAAGCCCCAAAAGGTCAAAGTAGTCAAAGTGGTTTCAAAGAAGAAATTATTTAAATAAAAAAGTGAATTGATGAGTGTACTATAAGTCAAATTGGATACAAAATAAATTATTTAAATAATAAATTTAATGGAGAAATTACTAAGTGGACAAGTGGTTAGAAGTGGGTTAGCCCTAAAATAAGGAAAGTGGTTTAAGATTGTTAGAAGGTAACGCCTTGAGAAAGCTACATAAGAGTATAAATAAGAGCCAAGGGTCTCTAATTTAGTTACACTTGAGCATATTGAATATCTACAAGTGAATGAGGTAACCAAAGGATATCTAAGGCAAATTTTAGAGGGAAGGTGAAGTAAAGTAGGCCGAAATTCAAGGGAGGATAAATTCTTTTGATGATGTTTTCTAAGGTATGTTATTTACATGTCATCTCACCATTTTCTCAATAAATTATTTTCTTGAATGATTCAGACTACGAAATATGGAGGCCGTTGAGGAAATCTATCCAAATAGTTTTGATAAAAATTTAAGCTTTTGGTTCATTGTATTTTTGGAGTTACACTCCATGGAAAATAGGGTTTGTGGCTAGTCCTGAAGCTAGTCTAAAACATATGTTTCAAGTAAAAACGTCATAAATTATTCATAAAAGATCCAAATTCAGTAAGTCAAAGTGTATTTGTTAGAGTACATTTTATAGTATTATGGGTACCATTTTCATATCCATACAACCAATATTCTGTGTGGGGCATGCTCTACAAGTTTGCTCTCTAGAATAATCCAAAATTCAACAAGGTATGCCATTTTTTCTATAACTCCCTTTATGAGAGGTTCCAAGTAGTGAAACCTTGAAGAATTGCATAAATATACTGAAGAAAATTGTGTACTATTTTTAGATCTTTATTCATTACAGGTACATAGTTATTATTATTTCAAGTTAGGGTTGTTGACTAATCCAAAATTAGTCATGTGAGACTAAAGCAAAGTTTGATGAAAATGATAGTCTCTTGTTGTTAAAGTTAAGGAAGGTTTGTAGGCATGTGATCATATACACCAGGTTTGTTACAGAGTTACAAATCAAATTTGGATGATGAAATTGATGAGGGATTTTGGTTGAGGTACATGTTGGGTACATGGTTGAGACAAGTAGTTGATGAGTTGGTACATACATGAGGTGTATAGTTGATGATGCTGGTACATCTTGATGAGTCATAGTTGATGCATGATTGGTACATACTTGGTACATGGTTTGATGAACTTGTCAGTAGTATTGTTGACACATGGTTTATGGATGATGTAGCATACTTGTCTTGGTATATTATTAGAAGCACATATTGATCTTGGTGATGATTATGAGTTGTTGTGATGCACATTCTTGCGAGTTGTATTGGTGATTGATATTGGTGAGTAGATCTGATTTGGTTGATAAGATTGATGAGACATGTTGTTGTGATAGGTTGCGTGGAGAGGTTTTTGTGATAAGTTATTTGTATAGGTTTTGTGCATGGTTGATGCACTTTTTTATGGTACAGATTGAGGTACAGGTTGTTGCATGGTTGATGCACTTGTTTATGGTACAAGTTGATTACATGTTGTTTGGTGCAGGTTGATTGGTACATGTTTACAACAGTATATCTCACAGTGATAGTGTGACAATGGTTCCATCATTATGCTTATATTTCAGGGTGGTTGGATGGGGTAAGGACAAGTGGTTGTATCCACCTTACGGTTGTATGCAGAGACCATAGGAGGTTGTAGCCTCCTTCTAATTGTAGTTAGAGAATTGGGGAGTTGGAGCTTCCGTCAAGTTGTATCCCGAGAAACTAGGGGGTTGGAGCCTCCTTCCAGTTGCAGCTGGAAAACAAAGGAAGTTGGTTCTTCCAATGAATGTAATTCTTAAATACATATAAGAAAAATCATTTCGTGTTTTTCTCCCTCTTTGGGTTTCCACGTAAAAGAAATGGTGTAATGTGTATGTGTATGATTGCTCATTTATTCATTGTTTATTTACTCTGAAACTATTGGATGATATTGCTACATTGATATAACAATTGCACTTTATGGTTAACAAGGATTAAATTTATCTATTACCGATTCACCCCCTCTCTTAGTAATGCAACAATTGGTATCAGATCAGGTTCCTTCTAAAATTAGTTTAACCACTGGAAGGAGATCATGGATTATTCTGAGAATGGAATACCACTGCTTAATGGTAAGAATGGGTTAAAGTATGAGACATGGAGCAGAAGAATGGCAGTATTTTTACATGCACAGGGGAATTAGATTTGGCTATCACTCGTTACATGATATGATAGTTCAAAAAGGGTAGAGACTGCAACCAATAAGGAATTGAAGAAGAATAAAAAAATAGCAATGAATTTCATATGTGAAGGATTACCTAATCTGGTAAGAGAAAATGTTGGTAAATGTTCATCATCCAAAGAACTTTGGGATAAGTTACATGACATATATTATTCACCCATCGCTGATTTAGAAAATGCCAAATAAGATACATGTATAGATCAAGAAGAAATATGTTCACCATGTCAAACAGATTCAGAAGATGAAGAGTACATAATCAATAGAGGTATGTTGTTTTTCTTTAATTGTGAAACACATGAAAATATTGAAATACAATACCATGAAGGAAATGAGACAAAAAAACTAATTAACAAAGAATACAATTATGAAGAAGAATTTATTAGTGCTTTAGATGAACTAAGAAAAGAAAGAGAATAAAACAAGTCACTCAAGAAAGAATTGATGAAACAAAAGGAAAGTGTTCAGATTTTTGAAGAATGCCAACATGTCATCGAGAACTGAAGAACTCAATAGAAGAATCCAGAAAGATCAAAGAAAATCTTGAATATCAAAAGCAGTATTTGGAAGCCAACATAGCAACATAGAAGGAAGAAGCATAAACAAGAGAGAAGACATTGACTGATCATCTTAAGGAAAGAACTAACGATCTAAACCAACTTGAGGTAGAGTTTGTTCAAGAAGAGAAAGCACTTGAAGAATAAATAATCACATTAAAAATCCATCTTGAAGAAGCAAAAAGAAGAGAAGAAGTCACCAAGTCTCATATAATGAATAAAGAAGAAGAGGTTGAGAATATTGAAGAAGAAATTGTCACATTGAGAAGTAAAATCATCAAGCTCAACAAGAACGTTGAAGAGATATAAACATCCACATTAGTCATAGAGAATGAAGAGAATCACTATGGGTTGCTAGAAAAGAAGAATGAATAAAATAGAAAGAGTTATGCAGAAGTAATCAAAGGAAGGAATCATGGTCAACCAGAATCTAAGAAAACTATTGAAGATACATTTTCAATAATACCATCCATGTTCAAGAAACAAAGAAGCTTCAATCATGATCATGATCAGTCAAGGAAGAAATTTAAAAGGAGTACACCACAAAGAAGATCATCCAGTCCCAAGTATAAAAATTTATTTTATGGTCATTGTTTTTATTGTACTAATTTTAGAAATAAGGTTGCATATTGCAACGATTATAAAAGAAAAGTTCAAGAAAGAAATGTCTATGTGGCCCCACATAACATTGAATGTTACAAATGTCATAAATATGGACACATAGCTAGTGATTGTAGAAGCATGATCGATACTTCCATGGAAGAGAACATTGATATCAGATATAAGAAAGTATGGACAATAAAACACGAAGAATAGGTCAACAAAGACCATGTCCCAAAGATCGCAAGATTGACAATAAATTGATATGAAGAAAATTCTATAGAGAAAAAGAAAGATCTCATATACAAAAAGGTTTGGAAAATAACTGAATGAAAATAAGGACATGTAAATAAGGAATAGGTTCAAGATATTTTAATTTCAGGCATTGTAGTGAAAGATGAATCCACAGATAGAAAGAAAGAAGTCAGAGGTCAGAGAGATGATGAATATACCAATGAAGATGATGATGAATACACATCAGAGAAGGAATTGTTCTGAGCCATCCGTCTTATAGACTCCATGTTGGCATGTTTTACAGGAAAGCGTGTGCTTGTCATTGATGGCAAGAACAACAACATCGATGTTTTATAGGAAAAACATAATATTAGGAGGAGAAGAGAACAATATGCATGAACAAGAAAGCTCAGAAGAGATAGTAGTTTCTAGAATTGCAGATGAGGTCCAAGAGACAGACTCGCAGGAGGAGAAAAGGTGGAGACCTGTGAACACTTAGAAAATCTTCTAATTCAGAGAGATCAAAATCTTGGGAGAAAGAGCAACAATGGCCATTGGATCACCGATCCAAAATACCAACAACCGTTAGATCCAGTGGATTTGCGAGGAGGTTACAGTTATGGGAATCTCACTTCAGAAGAATCGGCAACTTGAAAGTTGAATTAACTGAAGCCCGAAATTTGAAATGAATGTGGACCATCGGATCTGGAGAAAATGCGATGATCATCAGATTTAATTAGTGGAAGGATAGGATAAGCAAGGGTTGATATCTAAGATCATGATCACCCGAATATATGTCGACCGTCGGTTCGAATTAATTGAAGGGTAAGTTAAACAGGGCTAAAGAGTTGAGAATTTGATTATCTGAATACCCATCAGCCGTGGGATCAAACACGAATTTCCATATCTGTTGGATCATTCTAAGTGAAAGGACACAATAATATAGAAGAGTTGCATTATAGACAGATCGGGTTGTTGATCTAAGATCCCGATCCAACAAACACCATTTATTTCGTGTATAAATATGTGAGGAGGTTACTCTTCGAAACAAAATCTCACTTCAAGATGTCAGTTTGAGATTTGAAATCTCCAAAGTCTGGAGACTCGGAGAGCCGAAATACATTCTCGATCATCGGATCATCCAAAGAAGATCATAGCCATCAGATCATTCTAAAGTGGAAGGAAAGGATAAGTTGGGTAAAGGGCATGCTAATATCAGCGACTGAGAATCAAGGACTCAGATCTACGATCGATAGGGCATATTAGACCCCACCATATTTCTTCCTTTAACCATGGGGGGGGGTTCGAGTTGGTGGTAGTTTCCTTGTGGGACCCTCATACATGTCACCTTTCTGTTAACTCAAACCCCCCTTTCTCATTACCACTTACCGCCTAACCCCCCCTCCGAGTAAATCACCAAACCACTCATACATACCACCTCCATGCTCTTACATAACACTCCACTACCACTCTCTTCCTCCACATTCCACTACACTGCCTACATGTCAGTAGACCACCTCAACAAGGACATGTGGTAAACCATGTTAACAAGAACACAAGTCGTCCGATATGAAATATCACTTTGGGTGTATTCTCAACCGTTGATCATAGTACAATGAAAGGATAGTGTAAGTTTGAGAAGTTGAAATTCTGAAGTTTTGAAGGGCAAAGTTCGGACAATCATCCATCTCAATGTTTGATTATGTCCTAGCCATCAGATTGAAAAATGAAAGGATGAGTGTAAGGATCAAATCTGACCATTGATTTGCTTCTGTGAAATAAACCATACGATCTAATCCATTCATTTCATGATCACAATCAAGATCGTAAGATCAACAGTCCCATCGGATTGTAGGTCCAGAACATGCTCGAGTATTAATTTTTCATGAGCGAGCCACAATCAAAACCACGATTTTGGAGAAAGGATGCATGGAGACTCGTAGTGAATTGCGGGGCGAAAAGAGGGTTTCACTCAAACATCCTATCGATGTAGCTGCAATCATGTGGTCACGTGAAGTTCATAACCCAAGGTCATATCATGAAAAAGAGCTAGCACTCACTAGACCGAGATCGGGAAGCTCCTTTTGAATAGGCGATTGGGTCACTGCCAGTGGTCATAAGGGGCTTAGAAGCCATAGAAGCCAAGGAATCTCAAGATAACTCTCACTAATGATGAACACACTGAGCATAACCGCCAAAGAATTCGAAGAGCTTCAGGGTGATCGCCAGAGGAAATGAAGAGTCTCTAGGTAACTACCAGTAGGATGAAGACTCATCATAGAGACAACTGACATATGGAAAAGTGTCGAAGACTGTAACTACCAAAGAAGCCAAAGAATATCAGGATAATGACCATTCCTGAAGAATAGACTCAGCATGATCACCAAAGAGAACGAAGAGTGAGGTGTATGATATGTAATAGGACTTAGCATCATAAATATACACAAAACAAAGAAGAGATGGTTGATTTTGTTGAGAGTTATTCATGCGGGTAGAAGCATGCTGTGTGCAACAACTGAAACACATAAAAGAGGCATAACACATAGAATGGAAATAATACACAGAGCATAAAGTGTAGAAGAAATATATAGAACATAAATTCATATTTGAGAGAGGAAGAGAAATATGAGGTGCGCATGAAGAGACAGAGCAGAAGATCAAGAAGCTCAAGAAGAAGCGAGAAGGAAGACACTGATGCAGGCAGAGCAAAGAAGTATAGAAGAACAATGATGAGACTGGTAAGCCCTTCGACAAACACTGTATCATTTTAATAAGTTTCAGTAATGAACTTTTTATTATCAGGGTGGTAGGATGGTGCAAGGGAGAACTATTGTTCTATGTTACACAGGTTGGTCCCTATATAATTTGAAGTTGGTGCTTCCATCTAGTTGGTGATGGAACACTCAGGGAGTTGGTGATTCCTTCTAGTGGGTGCTAGAGAAACCAGAGAGTTGGTGCTCTCAAAAAGTTGTTTCTTGTAAAGAAAAGGTGGTAGCCTCAAAAGAAGTTGGTGCTCATAAGAATGATAATGTACAGAAAATAAAGATTACTTACAATATCAAGAAGAAGAGGTTTTTCCCTTTATGGGTTTCCTCATGAAATATATGTCTCTGTATATTTCATGTGTGTGATTGATGTTGAATATTCTATTACTTTCTTCCCTGCATTATTGTGATCATCATTGAGTGTTCCGTAAAGAGTGTTAAATGGTCATAATTGTTTAAGAAAAGTAACAACTAAT